>CAXAKS010000121.1:0-156895 GCA_963969495.1 Ceratothoa steindachneri | reverse complement strand
GTTCCTTAATCGCTAATGGACGTCCTAATAAAATGCTTGGAAAATATCGTCCGTTTAAAATCTTGCTAAAATTAGCTAAATTGGCACCTCGCTTGAGTACCAAAGTAAAGTTCCTAGCGGTTAACCATAATAAATGTCAATAATGCAGGAACCTTTTATTAGAAAATAAATTGAAATTTAAGGACCATTTTATACTAGTATGAAACACAAATAAATAATAATTTTAATGTTTTAAGCATAAATTAAAATGTCGTAAAAAACTTAATTTGATAGGCTACCGTTTTATAGCATATTCACGTCACAAACTCACGCATTGAGACAAGTTTGAAACTTGTCCCGGAATGGTGTCAAAGTGATTCAAACCGCCGACTTCTGAGGATTGTGCTCTTTGGACAAATTAGTTTCTTGAATTATTTAATGTGCTCTCCTTTCCTTAGCATTCAGAGTCGTTATTCTAATGCATTCCTTATGAATTAGGGGATGGGAGGCTCATTTTGCATAATCTTCGATTGTTTGTTCCGCCTTTATTCCCGGCTCCTATATTACACTCATCCTTGGGTGAAGGATGGAGTTCTTTCTCAAAAATCAAAGGCTAGAACAGAGCAAACAAGCCACAGCACCCAGTCCGCCCAAGGAATGTCGGGTGACATCTAAAGGTTAGAGTCCAAATCCGGTCCCACCACCTGCAGGTTGTTTTCCCGTTCTCCATTCCTGGAGGGTCTCCGACTATAATGTGCCACACATTTTCGCTTCCTTTACAGATCTCTCTATCAACTTAGTCCGTGAGGTGGCCTCGTTGCTATTGCGCTTAAAATTCGACGGCCTCAACGCAGACAGAGTCATTCGCCCGTGTTTTCCCTTTAACATAATTGGATTTATGCCTCTAAATTGCCAAAATTAAGCGCGTCACGGGATGTAGAGGGAAACGCCATAGGGCCTCATGTCCCAATGTTCGCTACCCAGGCTGATTAATAATTTAGGTTAGAGATCTCGACACTGCATCGAGCGCCGAAGAAGAAGAAGGAGAGGCTAAGTTGGGGCGCTTATAATCGGAAACCACTGTTTTGACTCTTCTGTCAACGACTAGACTTTATTACCACATTCATGCGCGCCTCATTGGCGGATTGGTTACCATCGCTGACTTCTCATCTGAAGGCTTTGGGTTCAGGGGCGGATTCTGGTATGGGCAGCCCCCCCCCCCTCTTCCCTAGTGCGGCATAGATTACCTGGGGAAGAACTAACAACTACGTTCAGTTCTATTTGTATAGTGAAGGATGTTTGCAATTTAGTTATTTCCTTCACTATTTGATATCTTTATTTATTCCTTTATGGAGCCTACTTTGATCTATTCATGTTTATTTTGTTACATAATTATTGTTTTAATTAAGGAATTTATGACATATGTGTAGTTTTAAATGTTAAGACGATACGCTCAGTAAACAAATGGGTTTGTACATAATTGTTGCAAGGTGGTCTCATTCCGAAAGGGGATGGAGGGCTGAAAGAGGGTTCACACAGACCACCATATAGACTAGAACCGCCACTGCTTAGGTTCGATGTATATCATCGTAGGGTGGAGTGGTTAGAAGCCAGTTGAGGTTCCTTGATGTTGTCTCATTAGGGTTGTGATTGAGATCACCACGAATGATGGGAGGAAAAAGCACCGGTTCGGAGCGGACACACAAGGTTGCCATTTTGGCTCTTCCGTACTCTAAATTCGCGAAATTTGACATTTTGACTCTTTTGAATTATATTTGGCGAAATTTGACATTTAAATGGCTATGTAGAGGAATTATAACATAACGCCACACAGAGGGCCAAGCGGACATATATACTAAAGTCCCTCTTCGGAGAGAGCGAGAGTAACGTGCCAAAATATGAGGGGCATGAGAACGTTAGTCGTCTGACTAACAGTTAAACTGCCGTAAGGCTTTGATCTACCCCGCCGAGTTGGTAGTCGAGTCGAGTTGCAGGACCAAGGTAACCCCAAAAGGCCATTAAGCAGCTCTCAAAAGATTCGATTACCTACGAGGTCCGGAGGCCCTCGGTTAAAGCTCCCCCCAAACCGGTGCCAGATCAAAAAGAACACCGAGGAGAAATATTGTGACGGTCGTCGGTGCCTCTCATTAAGAAGCTGACCTGGGCTCCGTGGTGGCACCCCTTCTCACCTCTCGCACTCCCCTCAGCGGCATCGGTCCGTCCCCCTTGGGTGGGACGGTCGCCGGTCTATAAATAAGCCCAATAAGGAAAGAATGGGATTATTATGTGAGAGACGAGTTATCACTCACAGACTTAGTAAGAAGTCTGGCTGGATCACAATTCCTAGTGACAAACAGGAATTTCGGGAGCAAGAGAAAAGAAGACCGGTTCACCCTCGAGTGACTCTCAAATTGAAATATCAATAATTGGGAGAGAAGAAGAATTAATACCCGAGGAAGTTCCATTTTTTTTAAGTTCTTTTGAAATCACATCGTATACCAAAACCCAGTTGGAAAACCCCTCGAAGAAGACGAGAATACTAAAAGACTTCAAGAGCTAACAGAAGAGTACTCCTTGAGCCAAAGAGCACAACTCCTATCTTTTAAACGTATAACCGGAGATAAAGTTATAAGAAGAATTTGACATCGTGTCCCCCTCCCCCAATTCTCGTGGAACAACTCACTCCGCCCGCTGCAACTCGAAAAAGCGTGAAAAATCCAATATAGCGATATCCGTCAACCCCTGATCCTTTCAAGGTCATGTAAGTCCGAATGACTATTTATATTCGTTTTAATTAAGTAGGATTTTTAATACTGTACCCAAGCTAACTAAAGGAGAGATAATATTTAGTGACTCCTGTCATATTGCTAGTTAGGATTATTGCCACGTAAATTGTGGCTAAACGCTATACTAAAAGGTCTCCAAAAATTAACTAACTGGCAATGGATTCATTTACGTGGAGCCTACTTTGCGTTGTTCAAGAAGCTATTCACATACAAGAAAAACAACCAAAAAGAATGAATATTCAATTCAATTCACATGGAACACTACCTAGCAACAAGAATCGGAATAGAAACCCCCGGAGAGCTAATCTCAGGTATCTGGAGACGACCGCAAATTTAATCTTCTACCTGCGCTCTTGACGTGGCCCACCCTGTCAAGGAGTTTGCCAGTGCACTCTACCTGAGTGACTTCTATGTTCGTCTGTACGTTTGCTGTCTATCTATGATATATAAAACAATTCTTATCATTTTCTCTTGTATTTTCTTGTATCGAGTTGTAACGAAACGCGTCAGATAAATAAAGTGTTTTTTACCTAAGAAATCGTCTATTCCCTCGCTATAATTTCGAAATCTTGCAAAAATGAACTTTGGAGAACTTTTACATGGACTCAATCCAGACATAAATGCAAATATAAGACAAGTTGAAAGATGTGAAAAAAGAATCACAAACGCAAAATTAGCAGTCGCTTTTAACAAAACTTGTTACGATGAATATATATATATATATATATATATATATATATATATATATATATATATTTCAAAATTCAAAAGTTATGGTAAAAACGGCAGCGAATAGTCAATTTATTCACCAATGTTATTACATGAAAACACATATGGGGGTAATGAGTTCCACAGTCCTACCTGTCTTAACATAACATAACATAACATAATTTCACGGATGACAAAAGCCACAAGGGCCTATCAAAGGTCATCTGCATCCGTCAACCCCCCCCCCCACAACATAATATAACAGATGACAAAAGCCACAAGGGCCCATCCTAGGTCATCCGAGTCAAACGGCCTCTTTTTTTTAAGGCACCCAAACTCCCAAGAAAACTACATCCAGAGGATTGCGTCCACAAACAAGGGTATCACCAATCAAGGCTTGTCAAGAGCTAAATCATGCAGCTATAGATATATACAAACAATATTAATATATACAAAACTTAGGAACCATCACAACCTTACCTCCCCATAAACTCATCCAACCTACTCTTAAATACATTTAAATTTGGACTACCTACTACCCTCTGCGGCAATTTGTTTCAGAAGTCTACCACTCTATTAGTGAAATTTTTTTTCTTAAATCCAACCTACACACTTGCTTTTTAATTTTCAAGTTGTGACCTCTAGTCCGATTTCCATAATCTAACTCAAAAAACTTGCTAACATCCAATTTATCTAGCCCAGAAAAAAATTTAAACAGCTCAATCATATCCCCTCTCACACACCTCCTTTCGAACGAGAACATATTTAATACCCTCAGTCTATCTATATATTCAAGGTGCCTCAGGGAAGGAATAATCTTTGTTGCCCTCCGTTGCACTGACTCGAGAAGGTTAATATCGTGTCTAAAATGTGGGCACCATGCCTGTATACAGTACTCTAGATGTGGCCTAACATAAGAGTTATAGAGTTTAAGAATAACCTCCTTACTTTTGTAACTGACATTTCTCTTAATGAAACCCAGCACTCTATTTGCCCTATTTCTTGCTTCAATGCACTGCTTAGAAAACCTTAATGACTAATCTATTACTACTCCTAGATCTTTCTTATCCTCTATTGAGCTCAGCCAATGCCCATCCATTTCATAGCTAAATTCTCTATTATCTTTTCCCATGTTAATAACTTTGCACTTATCAAGGTTGAAAGTCATTTGCCACTTATGTGCCTAGGATAACAATTTATTTAAATCCCCCTGCACTTTAAAATTATCATCAATATCTTTAACTACAGCTGCTAATTTGGTATCATCCGCAAAAATTGACACTTTATTATTAACTGCCTCCCCAAGATCGTTTATATAGATGACAAATAATAATGGACCGAGAACTGATCCCTGAGGAATCCCACTGATAACATCCCGCCACTCTGACTTTACACCATTTAGCACTACCCTTTGCTTCCTGTCTTTCAGCCACTCAGCTATCCAATTTGAAACACCCCCACATATCCCAATCATTTTAAATTTATGAACTAGTCTCCTATGTGGTACTTTATCAAATGCTTTACTAGAATCCAAGTAAATTACATCTACATTCTCTCCCTTATCTACTTGATTTGTTAAGAACTCCAGAAAGTCTAGTAAATTAGTCAAACATGATCTACCTGATCTAAACCCATGCTGAGCATCACTGATTACCCCCCCCCCCCTCTCTAGATGTTGGCAAATCCCTTTTTTAACTATTTTCTCAAGAATTTTACAGACTACAGGAGTTAGGCTAACCGGTCTAAAGTTATTTGGATCCTCTTTACTGCCCTTCTTGAAAATGGGGACTACATTCGCTCTCTTCCAATCATCGGGTATTTCTCCATATTCTAGTGACCTAGCATACAGCTTCTCCAGAGCTATTGAGATACTTTCTACCCCTTCTTTAAGTATCCTAGAATGAATATTATCAAGGCCAGAGGCCTTGGCAGCATCTAACTCACCTATTAGTCCTTTTATCGTCCTCCGATCCACACTAATGGTAGTAAACACCTCTCTTCCTAACCCATGAGTACTATACATAAGACTATTTAGTTTCTCCTTTGTAAATACTGATGCAAAATGACCATTTAGTACCTCAACTATTTCCTCATCAGTTTCTCTCACAACCCCTTCATATGTGATAGGTCCTATTTTAACTCTGCCAGACTTGTTATTAATTTTATAGTAACTAAAGAACTTTCTAGGATCTTTGTTGCTATACTGAGCTAATTTAATTTCTAACACCCTTTTGTTCTTCTTTATAATCTTATTTAACTCATTCCTAGCCATTCTATAATCACTTAAATTTTGAATATTATTTTCTACCTGTAATTTTTTATATGCCCTTTTCTTCTCTGAAATTTTTCTAGCTATCTCCTGATTCCACCATAATGGTTTCCTACTTTTGTTCCTAATGGCCTTCATTGGGATACATTGCTCTTGGACTACATTTATTATGTGCTTGAAAGTATCCCACATCCCATAAGCATTTTTACCTCTGATTTCTACATCCCAGTCTACCAAATTTAGCAAGCTTCGAAGTTTTACATAATCTCCCTTATGAAAATTTGGAACTTTTACAGCATTCTCGGTTATTTTACTCTTCTCAATTCCCAAGTTAAAACGAACTATCTGATGGTCACTATTTCCCAATGCTTCCCCAACAGTCAATTCTTGAACTAAATGATCACTGTTAGAAAGTACTAAATCTAATATATTGTCCCCCCTCATTGGCTCATTAACAAATTGATTAAAAAAATTATCCTCAAAGCATTCTATGAACCTGCCACTTGTTCTATCCCTACCTATCATATTTTCCCAGTCCACAGAGTTTAAGTTGAAGTCCCCAATAATAACTGCATCTGTTTCACATCCCTTACTTATTTCCCTTATCATTAGTTCATCTATATCATCAGTCTGCCCAGGTGGTCTGTAAAAAGCTCCCAAATGCACCATTCTATTTTTACTGAACCTAATATCTATCCAAAGTGACTCAACTCAATCCTGCTTTATTGAAGTATTTAAACTTGAAACAGTGTTGTTTTTTATATAGATAATTATTCCATCCCCAATCGTACCTGACCTTTGACTAATGTACATATTATAACCCTGTAAATCAAATTCACTTATAGTGTCACTAAATTCTACTTCATTAACCCATGATTCAGTAACACATAATATATCTATAACCTCATCGCTAATATAACTAAATAGCTCATCCTTCTTGTTTCTAAGACTACGAGCATTTGTATAGAAACAATTTAACCCCCCTATCCCTGAAGCACCTCTTCCAACCTGAATGACCTCATCTCTATCGCTTTGGAACCTATTTCTGTTATCTGCCAAGTCCATTCTACTTTCAGTACTATAATGTCCTCTCATAATTCCCTGACCACTATTAGTATTTAGTTTCCCGCCCGCAAAGACCTAATACCACGATCATACTCCTCCCACAACACATCTACCCCCCTCCTACTCAAATGCAGTCTATCCATCGCATACATTTCTTTCATTCCAACAAACCTATCCCACACATCCACAAACATGACACCTTCCATCTCACACATCCTCCTCACATAATCATTCAGCCCAATCGCACGAGACATCCATTCTACCCCAACATCCATTCTTAGAAGCACACCTGTCACAACACCTTTCATTCTAGTTTCTTTCACCTTTTCAATCAACCTCTTGTACCTCTCACGTAACTCACATGCACCCACTTTCTTCACATCATTCACTCCTACATGTGTAATCACAACCGCATCCCTTGCACAGCTCCTCATACCTATCAGACAGATCTCTCACTCCAGCACCCGGCAAACACACCCTCAAACCATTCAATCTACTTGCATTCAACTTCCTATCTAAATATCTAACTCGCGAATCACCCATCACAAGCACTTCAGTCAGACTCCTATTCCTATCCCCCACAGACCTAACTCCATCCCCACTCCTATTCTCATTCAAACTACCAGTCACTCTACCTCCACCCCCACCCCCATCAGTCATATCACTTCCAGTTACTTCTTCTCTTAGGGCACTGAATCTATTAGTCAAGCTAATAGGTTCTGTGTCCCTCTGACTCACACATCTATTCTCCCCCTGGCTAACCACCTCAACAGAGGCAACCCTATTCTCTCAAAGAACAGGAGAAGCCTCCCTAGCTATACGTTTCTTAACCACTCTCCACTGTCCCCCATCCTCACTAGGCCTATTTCTAACTAATCTTAAGTTAAAATATCTCCTTCTGACTTCCAGCTGTGACCTGGAAATGTGCAATTTTGTATTCGTGGCCTCTTCTGGAATCCGGGGATGAGAGAGGGAACAAGTCTTCCCTAGACACGGAAGTGCTGTCATAAAAATATGCCAGTATTTAATAATGTCATGCCTCAACAACCTCCCTTCAACACTGAATAAATTCAGAGTTCATAGACGTTGAGAGTATTCCATATCTCTCATGCCTGAGATCTCTTTTGGCCACCGTCTCTGAACAGATTCAAGCTGCCTCAAATCTCCAATATAGCCCAGGTTCCACAATGAGGAAGTGTATTCTAAAATGGGACTTACGTGAATAATAAATAAGGGGATCATAAACGTGCTTTCGCGATTAACTGTCGCCTTAATTATGCTTTGAGCCACCCCACCAACCTTGCGTACAATATTTGCAATACGTTGGTGGAATTTTAACCGGTTATTCACCAAGATCCCCAGGTCAGCCGCTGAGTCCTTAAAATGAATGGGGACATGGGCAATGTGGTATAATTACTGTCCCAAACCAGTCCATTGGTCTGTTACTTCTAGTGAATCTTAAGAGCCACACATTTAATTGGATTGAGAGTTGGTCCCCATGATTCAGAAATCCTGAACGAGGTATTTATATCATTTTGACAACCTTGCACAGCATTTCTTATACCCTCCACAGTCCCCATCTTAATACTAATATATAATTTAAGGTTATCAGCAAAGATCTTGGTGAGAGATATGATATCGTTGGTTATAAAGTTTATGTAGAGTAAAAAGTGCACGGGTCCTAACACCGATCCTTGCGGTACATCACTGCTAACATGGTGGGTCACACTTTTGGTGTGAGCCCCCATCACATTCATTTCCTGCTCAGAAAGGAAATCCTTAATCCATGTTAGGATGTTACCAGTAATACCCAATTGTACCAGATTATCGAGTAGTAGTAGTCAAATAATATTAAATCAACCATGTTACCAGCATCTAGTGATTTTGCTACATCTTGACATGAAATGACCCATATGACCATGGGACATAAGGTTATTCAGTCTGGAGATTTAAAATCTGCCATCGGATTTGGCGCTGGGTGGCTCCCTCTAGTGGCAGAAGCCTCATTTAGCTATTCAAAGGCACTTGTAATTGATTTGAACCATGGGAAACCATCAATGTGAGTACGACTCTATGTGTAGTGATACTATCTAAAAAAAACTGCTTTCCGCGGGAAAACGAAGCCGTAAATGATGACTAAAATGCCTAAAAACACCATTAGTACTGTTTATTTTACGTACTTCCTATTTATTTTTAGATTATTCGTATATGCGTTTGGTTACTGGAAGACATTATCGAGCCGTGCTACGGGTTGTTATTATGAGGGGGGGGCTCAGTCCCCCCCATACCCCGCTCTCTGTGATCGCGCCTCAGGAACAAGTAGAACAATGAAACCTTATTTAAAACACCTAGTAGTATTAATAATTTGAAAGCCTAGCATTTGGTTCGAGTCCAAAGACAAAGCAAACTTACTAATTAGTGCTGGAGATATTATAATCAAGCCGCACCTGGTCACACAGGGTCTTAATAAGTAAATCCAAGACCCCCAGCCCCACCAAGAAACAAAACCCCCCCAAAGAATAAAGTCATGGAGCTAATACAGGAGAAAAATACAGAACGTCCATCTCCAGCTCCTAGAGCAGTCCCCAGCAGGGACCCCAGATTAGAAAAGCGGTAGTTAACATCTCAAAATGCAGAGAGCCAACTTAAGAATCTTGAGCATCAACACCGACGGATGGACGACCTAAAAAGTGTAGTAAGTCACCATTTTCAATAACATGGATGCAGATATAATACTAATTTCAAAACACGGAGTTAACACGGATAGTGAAATAGTCAAGATATGAGACTATGAACTGCTGACAGTGAATCATTCTCAAGAACGAGACGACGGAGCAGCCATTGCGTTTAAGAAGGGAACAAAATTCAAGCAGCTCAAAAATTAGGAAGAAACCTACCTCGCCATAGAGGTGGAAATGAACATGGCTAAAATGGTCATTGCTACGGGATACCAACCCTCGAGGCGCGACTATTCGCTTAACCAGACATTCATGAGTATATTAGGGCGAATGTTGCCTACAATACTAATGGGGAACCTAAACGCACGATGGTCCGAGTCAGGATACTGTCTTGGACAGGAACATGGGCCAGAGACTGGACCTCGACTTTCCGACCTTCACGGATAGAAGCGCCACCAAACCGGACATTTGCTATGCCAACTTCCTCGTCCCTTATATGATCCCTAAAGTGATTCATTGTAGTGACCATATAGGGATCAACATACAAATAAATGTGAATCTTATATTAATGCCATCTCACACAAGGCAGAATTATAACAGGGGGAATTGGGATAATTACGAGTGATTGCTAAGAAACTACATTCCAGCGAACCTCGACGAAGCAATGCTCGAAAAAATCGACAAGGAATTCCTGGAGGCAGGCTTGCTGATCGAAGCAGACAGAGAGTCTATTCCCAAAACCGCGTAAAGAACAATTTCTGCTTACAAATGGACCGATCGCAAGAAAGGCTCACATCGTGAACTGAAAGAAATATATATAAAAAAGCATCACCACAGGAACTTCTCGTGAGGCAGTGTACCGTACGAAAGAAATTAAAGTAGAACTCAAAATAATAATTAATTAACAAGAAGAAGAAAAATGGAATGGAGCTATCGAAGAAATAGATAGCGAAGCAACTCCAAAGGAATTCTGGGTAAAGCTCAGAAGATGAAAGGAATGCTCCAGAATAAAAGAATGGAACTCGAAGACGCCTACAGGGAAATAAAATCAGAGGAGACTGAAATAGAGGAGATTCTCAGAAAGCACTGGGAACAGATATTCAGAATCAGTAATGAAGAAAACTAAAGAATTGACAATGATTTTGAAAATCAAATAATAGACAAGCTCAATACAAACATCGAAATGACGCATCCAAACCACCAAGTGAACAGGGGAGACGGAGACGAAGAAAGACTGACAGTCGAAGAACTGGATAGCGTGCTCTACTCCTTCAAACAAAGAGCACCAGACCGGGTAGGTTTGATGAAGCTCAACTTTGTCAAACACCGAGATGTGTACGGCAAGGTATCCTCAACATCTTTAATGCCCCCTTAAATGTAGGCTATTTTCCCGACGCATATAAAACGGCTAAGATGAGTTTCATAGCCCAATGAGAAAGTAGAGTTACCGCTCAATATCCCTTCTGCAATTTGGGAGGAAACTCTTCGAGAAGATTTTAAACAGAAGACTCGTCGAGCACTTGGACGAGAATTCGCTTTCGAACGAACATCGATACGGCTTCAGAAAGAAAAGAAGCACCGAGATGGCAATAAACGTCATCACAGAGAAAATTGCACAAGCGAAGAAATATCCGAGATTTGTCAACATTGTATGCAGGGACATATTTCTTATGTTGCCACCTTTTGGTCTCCCTCAAAGACAGCTGCAATTGAAGGACACACTTCGAAGCCCATATTAAGCCACTACAACCTAATAGCATATTTGGAGCATTTCATGACTCAAAACAATGCTTAGTAAACATCATTGACCATGATCAATAGAGGCCAAAAAATCGTGTTACTCCTATAAAGTATGGCTAAGGGAGATGTAATATAAGATCCTCCAACTGGGTTTAAGCCAAAAGCTTGAAACAATTCTCTGTGACTATGTCATGGAGAGGTCAGCTTACATCAGTATAGGTCACAAGGACGGGCCCACCTTCAGGCTACAGGCAGGATTGCCTTAAGGTCGGTGTCTCATGCCGACCTTATACTCGGTCTATACAGCTGAAATCCCAGAACCAAACGACCCCTCTATCCTTAACATCCAGTTTGCCGATCATATAAGCGTTTTCTTGACATTTTTCACCCCCAGAAAACGAAAAAAAATGTTTCTTCGTGTAATTTCGACGTCGCGATATTGTGCTAAGCCCCACAAAGGTCCCTAACTAACCCACAATTGGAGATACACGATTTTTTGGCATGCACTGACCATGGTCATTGATGTTCTCTAGGCAGTGTTTTGAAGAAGAAATAGGGCAAATAAAGTATTAGGTCGTAGTGGCCAAATAGGATCTGAGAAGTGTGTCCTTCAATTGCGGCTGTCTTTGAGACAGACCAAAAGGTGGAAACGGCAGAACCTGTTTAAATAGATGGGGCTCATTTGGCTCGACGAAGAAAATATACTAGAGAACTTTTAGACAGCGATGGAAGACAAGAATCCAGTAATGGTGTAGCAGATTTTGAAACAACAGAAATCATGGACAAAGAATAGACGGTCAATCGGTCTTCAATCTTAAAAACTGCTTAGAATTTCCTTATTTTTATGATCGTAGAAGAAACATTGATAGTTTGGAACCAATTATTTTGAGAGAAGTGCAAGAAGGCTCTATCGTACACTCAGATGAATGGCCAGAATATAAAAAAATATCATCATTACATCACAACGCTTTCAACACAATGTAATATACATGTAAACCCGTAAGATGCAACTCACACACAGTGTATCGAATGATCTTGGCTCGAAGTGAAAACTACAATAAAAAAAAGGTGTGCCACAATAAACTTCCCAAACTCATCTGGATTTTATGAATGACAATTAGCGTTCAATTACAGACCTTAATTTAATGATTGAAATAAATGTTTTTGTGTGTGTTCGGTCCTCAATAAATGTATATATCATGGTTATGTACACCATTTGGTTTGTAGATCCCATATTGAAACTGTATATCATTCACCGCTTGCAGATCTCATACTGACTGGCACCCGCCATCGGAATAAGACCTTTTATTCAGAATATAGCTTCAAAGTGCGAGGAGAATCAATTATTGAAAACTCGATAGCTAGTCTTCTGATATTATATATATATATATATATATATATATATATATATATATATATATATATATATATATATGTATATATATATATATGCAGATACGACCACAAAGGAAAAGTGAAAAAGATTCCGAGCGTTTTGGTCTTTATTTTTTAAGACCTTTTCAAGGAATGAACAGGAGATTGATTCATTGATGTATAAAGAGTGAAAAAGTGTAGAAGATAAATATAGGTAAGTAGATGTTGAGTTTGTGCCCAGGTGTAGATGGCATCTCTAAGGTACTTCCTTTTCTTATCGTGTCTTATTTGCCTCCTCTTATGCACCGTCAGTGGTTGCTTGAAGTGCTTGTTTGGCCGCATTGCGACCCTTTCTTTTGATTTTGCCTCTCGTTTTTCTTTATTTATTTTTAAATATATATAAATATTTCCTCCGTCACGGCATTCTAGCCTTTCAAGTGTTATATTTGATACTTTATTTTTTGCATCTTTTAATTTTCCTGATAACTTATTGTTTTACCGGTATTCTGGTCATTTATTTTGTCTTATCCGTATTTGGGCATTTTGTCTCTTTTGTTCACTTCTTTTTGGATGTGGGCACTTCGCCTCTTTTTCTTCTTATTTGGTTGTCATCTTCATGTAAAGAGTCCAATTAGGTTCTCTCGGGAGGAGAATTTTCCACTTTGGGAATAGGGCTCGCCTAGTTGCGCATCACCTATCCGCTCTCGGAATGTCGAGATCAATTTCTATATTTGGAATTATCTCTTCCTCGATTTTGTCCCAGGTCTTACTCCCTAGCCTCTGCAGTTCCACATTCAATGGCTTCAGACCTGCTCTTGCGTGCTGGTCCCACTATCAGCAGGGCTGCTTTGTTCTGCACTCTCTGCATTTGCCTGATAGTGATGGAACTCGCAGTCTGCACGACCACTACCATGTACACTAATGTTGAGCATACGAGAACAGTGTACAACCTCTTGAGATTCTTGGAGCTGAGGTTTCGGAATCTATATAGTTTTTCAAGCTGTATTTCGGCTAAGGAGATTCTGTTCTTTATGTGCGCTCTGAACCCATTTGAGGTGATGCGCAGGCCTAGGACTTTGCCCTCGTTGGTATACGGGTACACTTCGTCGTTCACTAAGACATCGTCAAGTTTCCGGTGGCTTATCGCAAGGATTTGGAACTTTCGGCGGTTGGTCTTGATTTTTCCCTTTCTTTCGTATCGATTGATGTTGTCGGTTTCGGTGGCTGTCTGCCTTGCTTAAACTCCAGGATTTCTGTGGGTGTTGGATATGATTTGGGTGGTGTCATCCGAAAACTGCAGATACATCACATCCTCCCCAACTGGAGCAGGTAGGTCCAATGTGTACACTAGGTACAGCAGTGGACTCAGACAGCTGCCTTGTGGAACATCCGCCTCAAGTCCGAATTCGGGTCCATTGTAGCCCTCAATCGTGATTTTGGATTTCCTTTCTATGACATAGTCAGAGAGGACCGTCTCAAGGATCGGGTTTATCTGGAGGCCTAAGATCTTGAATTGGAGACCTATCAGCCAAACTTATCGAAGGAAGGCCCTTTGGACATATTGCAACACCACGTCTACGTATTTCCATTCAGCTTTACAGCGGGAGAGTTTTTCGGTGAAGAGAGCAAGGGCTGTTTCATTCCCCCTTTCCCTACGAAACCCGTGTTGCTGTGGGTTGTGAGCTTTTAGCTCTGTTAGCTGGTCTTGTAGCCTATTAGCTAGAAGTTTCTCGTAGACTTTTTCTATGAACTAGAGGACCTCGTAAGGGGCGCAGCGATTTGCCATCCTGGCCGCCGTGCTGACGGGACTCAGCACCCCGTGCTACCCCAGCTTAGCCTCTTTTTCCCTTCTTCAAAACACTTGTGTTTCCCCCCTGTTTCTTTGCTTTTCATACAATCTGTCCCACAACTTTCTCTGGTCAGCCTGTAATTTCACAGGGTAGATGCTGACCTTCTTCTCAGCCAACTATCCCTGATCGAGGCTGAATAGGGAGGGGACAATGTTCCCTAACCCCTGAGCTGCGGTTTGGGATGGTGGGTTTTTAACAACCCGCTTTATCCCCACCCATACCTTCCTCACATCCTCTTTTCTTCTCACTTTACCATCTATCTTTGTTTTTACGCCGTGTCCAAGGTAGAGCCGCCATGTCGATGGACTGCCAGGCCACCAGGCGGGAGGGGTGGTCCGGAATGGCGGCACCTGGCTCTGCCAGACCTGTACGCACCCCTTGCAGGGCGTGCTACTGCGAGGGATGATGAGAGATTGCTTCCAGTGGAAAAAATAGGGTCACCATGCCCATGAATGCAAACCAAAACAAAACAAAATCTATCCCATTGTTCATCGACGGAGCCGCCATCAGGCAGCTCCACAGAAAAGATGGAGGTCCCCCCCCCTGTGCTTGCGCAGGCGACCCTCCAAATTCCTCTAACCGGAGAGGAGGCTTACTCCTTTCGTTCACCTACGGGTGTAGGGGACTCCTCCTCACTACCTTCTCTGGAAGTGCTTTCGGGCACCTCACTTTTTCCAGCGGCAGTCCCCCCTTTTCTTTCCAAGGGGACTGCAAAAAAAACAGCAGGCAGCCTATAGCCGACCGCTCCCCATTGAAGCAGCTCGGTAGGGCAAACCCTCTTAGGGGGGAGAGGGAAGCCAGGCCCCTTCGGTCGCTTCACTAAAAAGACTTGCTGGCAAGAATATTGAACCTTGCAAGAATATTGAACGTGACTAGTGACATTCTGCCAACGGAACCTGCGATGTCCTGGGGGGGATGGCCAACTGGAGGCCCCCATGATATAGACATGGTCCTAGAGGCAACCCAGCCTAAGACGCTAGGGCCTTCCATGGGAGCGAATCCGGGCTCAGCGCCAAGCACCGAACCCGAATCCGCCCCGATGCAAGGTCCTCCTCAAACGGCCCGGGTTTCCAAGGCAGTACAAGGGGGGAGGGATCTCCTCCGACCTGTGCTCCTGCGACTACGAGGACATTCTCCATCTCGAAGCAAGACTTGGGTGAGGATGGTCCATCTGGCCTAGGGGCTCCTGCCGGCGAAGGGGAGAAGCGGGTTCATTCCCCGCCGTCTTCTGCTAAAAAGAAAAAGACTAAGAAGACTCGGGGATCCTCTCCATCCGCGGGGGCTGCGAGGACGGATGGGTCTGCTGTTACTTCGGTAAGCGAACAAGCCAAGATCGGAACATCCGGTCTCTCTGCCCCCCCCCCCCCCGTGGCGGAGCCCCTGACTATGACTAAGACGAAAAGAGCGCATGGCGGAGCATCAGAGTATAGGATTAGCTAGTGTAATTGGTAGAGAGCCGAAGGTGACCCGTTTCTCGGAGGGAGCCTTCTGGCGAATGCGGCGGGTCCCTCCGAGGCGGCCAAGATAAGTGCTCTTCGGACACTTGATGGCACCCCGGTGAGTGTGACGCCGCACTGTACCATGAACTTTGTGAAAGGAGTAGTTTATGCGAGGGAACTCGTTGACTACTCCATAGAGGACATCACCTTAGAGCTGGCCGACCATGGGGAGGTCAAGGTCGGACGTGTGATGAGAAAACAGGGAGAGGCCTCGAGACCCACCCCTACACTCTTCGTCACGTTCGACTGTGACAAGCTCCATGAGTAGGTGCGTGCCTATTGGTACTGATACCGCGTAAAGGCATTCGTGCCACTGCCGTGGCGGTGCTATTAATGTCACCGCTTCGGCCATACGAATCGTTCATGAAGACGTACAAAGTCGGGGTCACCCGAAATCTATGCAAATTGCTCCAAGGCCGCACACGATAAGTCCAAGTCGTGTGTGTCCAAGTGTTTCAATTGCGGAGAGCCGCTTCCCGCTTCTTCGGAGCAATGTGGTGCATATCTCCTTGAGAAAGAAATCCTGGCCGTTCAGGCCCAGAATCGACTCTCATTCCGCGAGGCTAAGGACTTGGTCCTGGCGCGCCTGGCTCTGCCTGGGACGTCTTACGCCTCAATGGTTAGAAAGACACCCTCTGCTCCTGGCCCATCCAAACCAACGAGCATGGTTGTTACTGCGCCCATTCGGAGCCCTTCTGCGTTTTCTAATCAACCCGGGCGCTCTCCTAGTAAAGCTGGCGGTACAAAGGGTTCACAACCAGCCCCGGCTAAAACCAGGGCTCCCTTCCCCTTCCCCCAGCGTGACCGTTTACCGAAAAGCGAAACGGCCACGCGCCTCCACCGAGTCCTTAGACGCACATGAGGCAACACCCCTGAAGTTGCTCGCCAGGCCATCTTCCTGGGTTCCTAAAGCTGTCCCCTGAAAGGAGGACAGCAACAAAGAAGCTTCGGCTTCTTCGCCAACGCCTAGTGGTAGTCTGAGTGGCTCGGAGACGGTGGATCCTCGAAAAGAGGGCTCCCCGCCTCCGAAGCCGCAACGCCCGCCTAAGGTTTCGAGCGGAGGGAGGAAAAGACTCCCATAGCGAGCCCAACCTCCTTTAATAAGTGCTCGAAGGCGACAGCGCCCGGGGTTCTGCCTCCAGGAGGCGTACGGCCCTCCCTGTGCGGGTATTCTGTGTGAACAGGGCCCCCGCGTCTCCTCCGAGCTAGGCCTTGAGGGCATATTTCTTCAATGGAATTGATGTGCACTGCGGGCAACTGGGAGGAGCTGCGGAGGCTCGTCTCGTCCCGTTCCCCGTTAGCTATTTTTCTGCAGACCATGCTAGGCGCGTGCCCCCTGCCCGCCCTCCCGGGGTATATGGGTTTTGCGACCCCACCACCACGAGATGGGGGCCGGGCTGGGGGATGTGCGGTTTACACTCGGCAGGATGTCTCCGTTCCTCCTTTCACCTTAGATACCTCCTTTCAGCCACTGGCTGTTCAGCTTCACCTGGATAGGAGGTATACTATCATTTCTGCGTACATTCCACCGTCAGCTGACTTCGACGCGGGGGACTACCGCCGCATGGTGGCACGGTTGCCGATGCCCTTTCTCTTGCTTGGAGATCTAAACGTCAGACATCCTCTCTGGGGGGATTACTCAATAAATCCCAGGGGACAAGTCCATGCCGATCTGATAGAAGAGCTTGCCATGGGTGTCCTAAATGTGGATGAGTTTACGCATCACTGCCCGAGAACCGCCTCATTTTCTTGCCTTGATCTATCTTTGTGCTCTTCGGATGCACAGCCTGATTTTGATTGGGGGGTGGTCGATGACCTCCATGGTAGTGATCACTTTCCCATTCAAATATCATTTTCTGGGCTGCTGCCGCCTGAAAGCCCACCTCGGTGGTGCTTGGCGTGGGCGCCGTGTCCTGCATTTCAGGAAATGACTTAAATCTCTATCTCAGTCCAGGAGTTTAGATCGGTAGATGAGGCCGTTGAGTTCTTCTCCGGTAACCTCATCGCCGCGGGCTTGACTACTATTCCCAGAACGTCTTTCCGTTTTGCGCGCCGACCACTCCAGTGGTGGTCGGCCGAGTGTGAGACGGCACTCAAACAGAAGCTTAATGCCTACATGCGCTATAAGCGCCGACCGAACGATTTCACTGTCGCTGAATTTAATCGCGTTAGGGCTAGGTTCCAGTATATTTCGAAGCACACCCGCCGCTCTTCTTGGCGGGCATACGTGTCTTCACTTAACGGGAAGACCCCTCTAGCAGAGGTGTGGAAGCAAGTCAAAAGGATTCGTGGCAAGTTCTCGCAGGACCCCCCTCCCGTTCTCCAGGAGAATGGGACCACAATCTCGGACCCCGCGTCCGTGGCAGAATCTTCGCGACCGCTTTCTCCGCATTCTCTAGCCGGGATGCTACTCCGCCAGCATTCAATACACGTCGTGATGTCACGGAAGGCCGCCGACTGGACTTTACCTCCAGAGGCGGAGAACCTTTCAATGACAGGTTTAATGTGAGTGAGTTGAGTTCCGCTCTTGCTTCATGCGCAGACACCGCCCATGGTCCGGACGATGTCCCGTACGCCATGCTTCGACACCTGGGTGAGCGAGGCATAGCCTTTCTGTTAGATTTGTGCTCGCTTTTCGCAAACCGGAGAGAGATCACTCTACTCCAGCCGGTTTCCGCCCAATCTCTCTAACCTCTTGCGTGAGAAAATTGATGGAGAAATTGGTAAATGTTAGACTAGCCTTTTTCCTGGACAGCGGAGGCCATCTGTCTTCTGCACAGTGCGGCTTCCACAAGTTCCACTCCACGTTGGATGCTCTGCTCTGACTGGAAATGCCGTCTGCAAGGCCTTCCTTCGTAGACATCACTACGCCACGGTGTTTTTCGATCTGGAAAAGGCCTATGATACCGCATGGCGATACGGTATCATGGAGACAGACTCCACACGATGGGGGCGATGGGACGCCTCCCAATGTTTATATCTGAATTTTTGTGAGATCGTCGATTCCGCGTACGGGTGGGGGGAGCCCTATCCGGCCCAAAGGAGCAGGAAGAGGGTGTCCCGCAGGGAAGTGTCCTCAGTGTCACATTCCTTGCCCTGAGCATCAACGGCATCACCTCGGTGCTGCCGGAAGATGTTCTCGCTACGCTCTACGTAGACGACCTTTCGATCTCTTTTGGCCCGGCCCAGATGCTAACTCTGGAGAGTCGAATCCAACAGGCATTGAACCGCGTCTCTCGCTATGCCAAAGCACAAAGGTCTCGGTTTTGTTTGGCCAAGACTAAGGTGGTGCACTTCTGCCGCCATCCTCGGCTCCACTCCGACCCAAATTTGTTTTTTAATTGGGTACTCCTGGATGTGGTTGAATCGCACCGTTTCTTTGGTCTTGTATTCGATCGACGCTTCACCTGGTAGGCTCATATTCGCAGCCTTTAAGTCTCTTGTACCCACGCCATGGATAATTTCCGTTCCGTGACGTTCAGCGCTTGGGGCGCTGAACGCCCCAAGTTCGTTTGAATCTCGACTACGGATGCGAGTTTTATGCATCCGCAGCCGAGCGTTTTTTGCGCGAGGTGGACTCGATCCACCACACCGGCCTTCGTCTTGCGCCCGGTGCCTTCCGCACTTCCCCCATTGAGAGCCTGTTGGTCGATGCTGGAGAGATGCCACTCGCACTACGCCGCGTGCAGTGCATCACTCGCCTGTACGCGCGAGCACGGCGCCTCTGAGAGACGCCAGTCATACCCTAAGCCCTCTGGGTTTAGGGCCAGGAAACTCCTTCGAGAGCTAGGTATAGCTCTCAGTCGGTGGCACCCCTGGTTCTGCCCAGGACGCCACCCTGGAGGGTACCACATTTGGCTATTTTTCGCCACGCCTCTGCTCCCAAAGCTTGTACGGCGCCGGGAGTATTGCGTTCGACCTTTGTGGAGCACACCTCGTGTCACGCTGGAACCGTGCCAGTGTATACGGATGGCTCCAAGTCCCAAGAGGGGGTCGGCTTCCACGCCGTTTACCCTCTGTTTGAAGTCAGCGGGGCTCTGCCAGGCGCTGCGTCTGTCTTCACGGCTGAGTTGGTGGCAATACACCACTCGGTATGGGAGATTACGCGACGTGCCCGGTTCGTAGACCGGATAGCGACTCACAAAGCGCCCTGAGTGCTCTCGGGGCATTGGAATCTCCGCATCCCCTGGTTCGCGATATCCGTGACGCCACGGTTTTGGCGAGCCGGGCGGATGTCGAGATTATCTTCTGCTGGGTTTCTGGACATGTAGGAATTGCGGGGAATGAGCGCGCCGATGAGGGCGCCAAAGAGTCCGCCAGGACTCTGCGACCGGACCAGCGTTTCGCTCTTCCTCACACCCACTACATGGCAGGAATACGGGCACCTCTTCGGACTGCTTGGCAAAGAAGATGGGAGACGGTCGAAGGGAACTTAAAGTTGCGTGCCATTGCGCCGCGACTGTTCCCATGGACCTATCCCCCAATGCCGCGACGGCTTCAGGTCGCTTTCTGTCGTCTCCGAATCGGGCACACTCGTGTGACGCATCGCTATCTCATGGAGCGCTCGCCAGCGCCCTATTATGACGACTGCGTCGTCTCCCTCTACTGTCCGGCACATTCTTGTCGAATGTCCCAGTCTGGGTATCTTCGCGCACGATACCTATCCCGGTACCGGGATGGGCGGGGTCTCTACCGCCTGTCCCTTGTACTCGGGACGAGTTCGTGCACATTGACTTGTGGACTTGTTTTTTTGGAGGAGGCCGGGCTTCTCCCCTTTATTTAAATAGGTTTTTGTTATTGTTTTCTTTGTTATTGTTTTCTTTGTAGGTTGCACGCTCCTGCGCCGGGGTGAGGGGGACCTCCTCCCGACGCCGGAGATTGCTTCCTAATTGTTACGTTTTTCCCATTTTTATCATTGTTATTCTTATTTTAAAGTAGCCTAGTGCTAGGCTCTCGTGATTCCGGCGGCTTATGCCCAAGTTGTCAGTCGTCAGATGGGCTTCTAAAAAAAAATGAAAAAAAATTTTCCTCCCTCTGCCTCTGGATCAAGGGCGGCTAGAGTGTCCATGGGGAGAAGAATATCTTCTAGCCTTGATCAGATGTCCCGTCCTCTTTTGTACAAAAAGATGTTGACTGGTTCCAATCTGGTCTCTTCATGGAGGCTCCTCGAGGTCTGGTAGTCTTGCCACCTTGAGTTAGTGATTAACGGGAGGCTTCGATTTTGCACCCTCAGGAGTCTTTGCTTGACGCCGCCTTAAGTGGTATAGCAGGATAGACCAGTTTAGATCTAACTAAACTGTCTATAATTTTTCTTGTGGAGTAGATTTAGGGGTCTAAATACTTAGATCAGGCCCGCTGAGAGGAGGGTACAGCCGGTACATCGTACCGGGGCCCAAGTGCCAAGAGGGGCCATTGTTTCCGTATGTAAACTCCCTATATTTATTGTAGGGAGTAACTTCTAGTGAAAATAATATTCTCTATTTTACCTCTGAACGAGAGTGCAATTATAACTCGCCTTTGATCTCGCGATGCTCATAATAATATTTGGTCAAAGAAGAAGAGGCCGAAGAAGGAGGGGCCGGAGAGCGAGGGGCCGAAGAAGGAGAGGCCGGAGAGCGAGGGGCCGAAGAAGGAGAGGCCGGAGAGCGAGGGGCCGAAGAAGGAGAGGCCGGAGAGCGAGGGGCCGAAGAAGGAGAGGCCCGAGAGCGAGGGGCCGAAGAAGGAGAGTGGTTGACGCTGCGACAGTTGGCATTTAGGTGAGTGTTCTGTCGAAATTACATAATTTTAGTGATTGGGGTGAGGGAGCGTTCAAATTAGTTTTCTACAAATAAAAATCTTATAATGATTTTTTTATTT
This sequence comes from Ceratothoa steindachneri, assembly GCA_963969495.1. Lineage (NCBI taxonomy): Eukaryota > Metazoa > Arthropoda > Malacostraca > Isopoda > Cymothoidae > Ceratothoa > Ceratothoa steindachneri. The sequence goes on along the minus strand of CAXAKS010000121.1, from coordinate 135,091 downwards.
CCTTTAAGATTTAAAATAAAATAAACTGTAATATACAAAAATTATGTATTAGATATATCATTGCTATATAATCTGAGAAGTGGAGCAAAAATACCCGAAATTAGGGAACAAAATAAAGGTGAGTGTATACTGGTTGTTATTTAGTTGTTAATTGAGAGGTTGTTAGTTGTATAAAGTTGCTAATAGCCTCTCATTTTCCGAGGAACAGATTACTGAAATGCTTTTAAGATTATATAAACATAAAGGAGCAGATAACTGAAGATGATTGTGAGAGAGTCCCTCCCTGATAGATATAGTATGGTATTGATATAATGGAATGTCATACCACGACATATATATATATATATATATATATATATATATATATATATATATATATATATATATATATATATATATATATATATATATATATATATTAATATACGTATTACATAAATCTGGTGTCAAGTGTGTTGGGGTCTTTACGAACCCGTGTCATTTTAATTTCGACATTAGAAGTTCCCTTGTTATTCACCTACATCCCTTTTATTTTAATTTTTGTATTGTACTGGCAGAAGGCAAGTTCAAGTTATTTGAAGAGCAGTGGAACGTAATCTATTTAGATTCTGTGTTGGACCCCAGGTAATTAATTTTGTTTTATGGTGTTCGAATTTTGGAGACTCTCCTTCCTGGTTATTAATCCAAAAGAGTTAAGGTCTTTGGTGTCCTAATTCCGGTAGGACCATTTTAATTTTTTTTTTCCCGCTTAGAAACAGCAGAGTTAGGTAGCTGTATCTTATTTTTTTTGTGATCAAGGCCTTCACGAATATTCAAGTATTCGTTTCGCGTGGGTAGTGTCCTAGCTCGTTCGCGTATCAGTGTTCCCTCAGTTAACTGCGTAAGAATGTCATCCTTCGAAAAATTCAAGAGTCAGGGTGAAATGTTAGGTCTTTCGGGCAAAGACCTGCTAAATTATGTACAGGAAGAAGAGAGGAACGAACGGGCAGAGCGAAGGGAAGAGGAACTAAGAAAAATGGAGGAGAACAAACTGAAGATGGAGATGGAGGAGAACAAACTGAAGATGGAAATGGAGATGGAGAAGAACAAAATGGAGATGGAAGAACGTGAACAAATTAGGCAGCATGAGCTGGAAATGAGCCGAAATCAAATGGATTCTCAGTCCATCGGTTCCCGGGCTGAAATTCCCCAAACTCCTTCAGTCCACCTTCCCGCTTTCAAAGATGGAGAGGACTTTGGGTCATTTTTGGCCAATTTTGAGAGAATCTTTCAGATCAATAGATGGGATCTCGAAAATGATGGCGTCGCTCGCTTACTTCCCCTTCGAAATGCCAAGTTAATTGATATCTTTGTATCCCTTCCCCCGGAAGCAACTTTGGACTATTCCACGTTAAAGTCCGAATTGTTAGCCGCTGTTCATATGAATTGCGAATTCTACCGCTCCCGATTCCGTCAGGAAAGGATCCGCCCTGGCCAATCCTTTCAACAACACGGGTACATCCTCCAAAGAAACCTTCAGTGTTGGCTGGATGCGTGCAAGATTCCCCAGGCCTACGAGTCCCTTCTGGACTTCTTCCTTAGGGATCAGCTTTTAGCTGCCGTGGCTCCCGAAATTCGCGCCTTCATTAAGGATAAACGTTGCGCCACTTTAAAGGAGTGCTTGGAAGAGGCCGATGTTTACGCGGGTAGTCACGATTTATACCCTAAGGATGTTAAAAAGGCTCCCCAATCTCCCAACAAAACTAAATTTTATGGCCCTAAGACCCCCCCCCCCTAAATTGGTTCCAAGATTTACCAAAGCTCCTAGTCCCTCGAAGCCAAGAAACCTCCATCCATCGGAACACCAACCGACGTTAAGCCCCTAGTTTCTTCTTTCCCGGTTGTGCCGTACCAAAAGAACCCGATCGTCTGCTACACCTGCGGAGTTCCCGGCCATTACCGCACGAACTGTCCTCAAAACTCCCGATTCGCAAACTCTCAGTCCCACCAAGTACACTAAATCTGGGCCGCCCCTGATCCTCCTCCGTCGCCTCAGAAGACTCCCGAACCTCCCTCGCCCGCCAAAGACGCGGTCATCATGTAAACTTTCTCTTTAATGAGAACAACCCTGGTGGATTGAAGTTCGAGAACGGAACTGTGAACGGTCGCCGAGTATCCATCCTCGTCCGTGACACCGGGTGCACCTGCATTATAGTGTCTGAGGACCTACTTGCCCTTGTTGGGTCCGACCACAAGAAATTTGCGGTGGTCCACGACTACCTTGGCCGGGCGAGTCGTTTCCCAGTAATTCGTTGTCACATCGAGTGTGACTATATGTCCGGTTGGGCCGAAGTGGTAGCGGCCCCAATCCAGTTCTGCTCCGTTTTATTCGGTCAGAACCCCGTAATCCACGACCATCCCGTGGCCCAGCCCGTGATTACCCGTACACAGGCAGCCCTGGGATGCCGTGCACCTGTTCCCCTGAAAACCACTATCGACCCGGAGATCTAAGCCCTCCGGAGCGATAAGTTTTCCCGCGCCCGGAAGGAGTGCGCAACTCTCCCCCTCCCCTTTGGGAGAAAACTAAAGCCCTCGAGCGTGAGTCCACCCGAGGTGACAAACGAGTCTCGTATCCGGTGAAGAAGGACTTATTGAGAGGTTTGAGACCTAATTGAACCTCAAGTCACGAGAACGGAAATTCAAGCCTGTCACGAAGGTGCTGGTGATACTTCCCACGGAAAGCAACAAAATCCTTAGCCAGTGAAAGGGACCCTACCCAGTCCTCGAGGCTAAAGGACCCGTGGACTACCTCATCCATACTCCGGCGGGAGCGAAGGTTTTCCACATGAATTGTCTATATATTATCTCATTAATGTTCCTAATTATGATTTTTTTTTTGGTCCACTAAATTGTTAAGTTATTTTTGTCTCATATTTATGCCTCCATTTAATTGTATCCTTTTTTTGTGGTTCCACTGAAATGTCACCAATGTTCTCCTGTGATTTCTCTTTTGTTTAAAATTGTATTAGTTAAATTCTCTACAATCGACCTGTTTAAGGCTTATGCCCGTAAATTCCCCGCTGAGCTCAGATTTACGTTTTTTTTTGTGTGTACACCTGTCGTAGCAGGTCAGAATTTTCCTAGACCTTTGATAATTCTAGTTTGACGGGTTGGGATGATCCTTTCCTACGCAACTGCTCTGTAAAGCATCATCTTTCGGTTGAGAGATGTGTGAGGAAATCACCACGTGGAAGTTCTTTAGCAGAATGGAACTCCCTTGTGCAGCAGAAGGCCCGCCTAGGCCTAAAGTGGTAAGCCTACTTCCCCCACCCTTTCCACAAGCGGTAGCCTCGAATCGAGTCCCCCACGATTCACCTTTATTCGGGCTAAAATAGCTCTGCAAGAAGATTCGAGGCCCTTCGAGAGTAGAGCTGTTTCCTGCTAACCCCCAACTCCGGGGAGAGCCTCGGACATAAATAACGCTTGACTCCCCGGAAGAGACACAGAGTTGAGAAGTCTCGCCAGAACCCAGAAGATTTCCCCATGGTTCCAAGTCAAGTGCTAGCAACAAAGCAAAGTGACAGCTGGACTATTTTGTGTATTTGGAATTAGCCCCAGCCAGGAGGTAATTCCACTCAACGATCGCCCCGAGTGATTTTCCTGACTTCTTTCATCAACTCCTGTCGAAGCCCTCCTCATTTCGGGTAGCCAAAATACTCTCCCCTGGACCGGAAGTTACCCCGTCCCCTTGCTTTTGGAGAACCGTCATCACTCCAACCTCCCGCTTTGAAGTCCGAGCGGCCTCACCTCAAGTGCAGAAGAAATGCGTAAGCCAACACCTCTCCCCCTTTTAGTAACCCAATTGAGTTAATCCCCTTCCCCATTTGAATAGTCTCCTCCGGGAATACCTTAAGTTCTAACTTCATAGCCTGATTTATAACTACAATTCCCCCTTTCATTTACTGATGTGATTTTGCCCGTTAATTCTCTGAGGTAATTTTACCCATCAATTCTATCATTATTTTTGTGTAAATAAAATTATATTTTTGTACATGCTTCTTTAAATAACCTTGAGCTTTGCCATTGTCCATAATTTACCTGACCTCGTTGCACTCTCTCGCTACTCAGCCCGTCTGAACTCGTGGTTTTCCGTCCCTTTTGTCGGTTCGCTTTCAAGTTATTGGTCCCTCCCTGATAGATATAGTATAGTATTGATATAATGTAATGTCATACCACGACAATGATCAAAGAACAGAAGTGACGCCTGCTGGTTCGGTCTTCAGAAAAGGGACAAATAATGTTGCGCTTCTTGCTGCAAGTACAATGACAGGATGTATGGCAGATGTGGGCGTTGATATTGTTGTTCAGGAGGAATTAACCGCAGAGAGAGTTGAAGAATGTGTCAGAAAGTGCAATCTCTTTCTCCCACTTCATTTCCACATGACAGTAATCAACAAGCATTCCCTGAGAGTATACTCTCAGTACGAAATCAAAATGGTGAAGTTTCAAGACGAGATTGGCTGGTATGGGGTCCATCCCAACAGGCTCTCTATTGTTATCCGTGGCGTCTCTTTCAAAAAGAAACCAAAACTTCAAAATCGGATTCTAGCAACATCACAGGGCTACGTTGTAAGCGGCGGAAAATGGAGAAAATTAGCTAACAGAATTCCTGAAATCGAAAGATGCAATGCCCATAGGGAGTTATTTGGCTTGGCGTGATCTTGAAAGATGATTTAAATCAGACAACTGCATTGAAAATCTTTTGCAAACTTCCATTGAATCTTAAGCAGCAAGATGGCACAATCTTTCGAGGCGGATCTTAGACATTGTTCTTTGGGAGGGGGGGGGGGGAACATAGCATTTAGAGGATCTTCGCAAAGAATTGGAGATGAAAGAAATGGAAATTTTGAAGCTTGGTAGAACTGTTGTCTCTGTGGAATCCTGTTTTGAAAGAACATGTGCTAAAGGTGAAAGAAGTGCAGCAGAAAGGAGGGATACTACAGGTACACTATCTCAGCAGACTCAAAACGAATTCGGTTTACTTTGCTTAGAACTTGTTGCACAACAAATTCTCTTTGAAAGAAGCTTCTAGAAATACTTTTCAATTATGGTTGATGCAACACCAGACGCCTCTCATGTTGAGAAAACCGCCTTTATACTATGATATCTTGTGAAAGACGATTTTGCATATGTTATCGAGGAGCGATGTTTGAAGTATATTGATTGCAGTAACAAAACTGCAAACGATATTGCAAAAATGGTACTGGAAACATTGAAAGAGAACAATATCCCTTTCTCAGATTGCAGGGGGCAAAGCTACAGCAATGGATCCAATATTGCGGGAGATACAAAGGGGTACAGGCGCGTCTTCTGTTTGAAAATGCTTTGGCACTCTTTTCACCCTGTGGCTGCCATACTTTAAATTTATATGAAACAGACTCTGCTGAATGTTGCCCTGAAATCATCACTTTTTTGGAACAATTCAGACAACATATACTTTCTTCAGTTCCAGTCCACGACGTTAGGTGATTCTTCTGAACAAGACGGGAAATAAGTCGCTTCACCAAAAGTCCGATACAAGATAGACTTCGAAAATAGATTGTGTAAAATCATTTGTAGCAAACCTTACCAGCATTCAGGCTGCACTCGAAGAACTGTTGACATTGAATATGACACCTAAAAATAGGACTAAAATGCATGGCGCTATTAAGTATGTCTCATCGTTTACTTGTGTGATTATGTGAGCGATTTGGTTCAAGATATTGGCACCAATTGACATATGCACTAAGATTCTGCAAGCAAGACATGCTACAGTTGATGTTGAAGTCACAAATGTCAACGAGTTGATAGGAAGTTTGAAATATCTTCATGGAAACTGGAAGAAAATCTGAAATGAAGCAAAACATGTTTCATCAAGCAGGGGAAATGAGGTGAATCGGAATGTGAAGAGATTAAGCATTGAATGTAAATTTGCACGAAAAATTCAATTTGATGATGTCATCAAAGATTTTGCTGCCATGAAAGCTCGAAAAGCATTATTCAGTTTTGATCATTTTTAAGTACATATTATTGTCCATTGTACAAAATGGCCCAGAAGTCGCGTTAATATTTTTTAAAAAATGCTACTAATGATATTCTTCGTTCTGCATTTTATGAACAGCTGTAAATAAAAATAAATATTGTCCACGCCTTTTGTTTGTTTTAAACCTGGAGAGGGGACCCAAATTTTGTCTTGTACCGAGTAATATTTAGCTTCTTGGCGGCCTGGCTTGTCTAGTTCGGTTCTTGCTTGTCCACTCCTGGTTCCGATGTGTCCGCTCATGCCATTGCTGCCAAGTTTAAACCCAAGAACGGACCCATTCGGCGAGTAGTCGGTTTCTGTGTCATTCAGGTTGAGGAGGACAGAAGGATGTCTCCCTATTGCGGCTGCCATTAATTTCAACACACTGGTTTGGATCTTACAGCGCTTTAGAAATCTTGAGATCCTTTCAGCCTCGATGGCAGTGGCTCTGGCCATCATCCTTGCGGAGCTTGTCCTTCGAACCACAACCTGGTTGACGTCGTCCGCTTATTGTATGTTTAGGGCTCTTTTGTTGATAGGTTTCGGGATATATGTCATAAAGATGTTGAAAAGATTGGGGCTAAGGCATCTTACTTAAGGGACACCAGGCAGGAGCTCGAGGGCCTCCCTTGTATGCTTCTCGAAGGCGATGACGGCTTGCCGGTTAGTCAAGTAGCTACAGAGGATTTATTTCGAAGAGGGGTGTGAGTCTCAGTCACGAGATTTTGTATTTGAGGCTGTCGATCTAGACTTTGTCGAAGGCCTTCTTTACATCTCCGCAGACGACGTCGATCCAGCACCCTTTAGCCCGCCCTGTTGCTGTATGTTGCAGCATATGTGCCATGACTCTCTCCATACCACGGAGTTTCATGAATCCATGTTGTTCTTCGTTAAAGAGAGAGGGTTCTGACAGTTGTGTCGTTAGCTTGCTGTTGAGAATCTTATCTATAACCTTCCCAACGGTCTCGAACAATGAGATAGGGCTGAAATTCATAACCTGATTTGTTGGCTTCCAAGGCTTCATGATAGAGATCATTTTTGAGGTCTTCAGGCCGTCCGGGAAGTATCCCATTGCCAGAGACGCATTGAGTAGATTCAGCAGGCTAGTCCGAAATCTTTCGGTTCCTCTTTCAGGTGCCTTGGTCTTTGGGCCGAAACGATGAGATCGCCTTCCACTATTCTGCGGTGGTGATGGTGTTCCTCTCCTGTGATTGGCCGTGTAGACGGTGGAGTTCGCGGCTCCGTAAGTATTGAACCTGTCCTCTCTCCTCTGCATTTATTCGGGAACTTGGCCCTCGAAGCCTAGGTCAAAAATTTTCTCCTCTTCATCGGAAATTTTGAAAACGTTTTTCCAGACTCCTCAGAACAGCTTCTCCTTTTCACAAGGGCTGGTCGCCGTGATGCCTTTATGCGAAATTGTGGTTGAGCCATGCGTTCGTTAAGTCCCTTTCAGTCTGTTGACAGTTGCCCAAAATGACCTCGGATTCCCATCAGTGTCTTTTTTGGGGGGATTATACGGTACCACTTCTCCTTCGGTTCGTGAGCCAGCGCGGTGTTCATTTGTATCCTGAGGTGTTTTGAACGTGATGAATGTCCATGATTCTTGTGTAGCCCATGTCGAGGATACGGTTATAGAAAGCGGTGAATCGTTGTCGAAGCACCATTCTCTTTCTTTCTCTCTCTCTCTCTCTCTCTCTTGTGTATGGGTTGTTGCAGTCAAATTCTGAGAGAGATTGTCAGGATGGTTATTGCCTCTCTGTTGGATATGCAGGCGTTGATAGCAGTGAGTTGGGTTTCGTGAGGACGACATCTGACTTGGTGGCCGACCCCAGGTATAGAATATAGGGAAGTCCGGCCCGATGCGCTCAGCGACATCCCTTGTTAGCAAGAGGTCGAGGTTCCTGCTTCTAGTGTTTGCCCTTGCGTAGCCTACTACTGTTCCTTGTCTCCAGGTCCCCGGTGAATATTACTGAGTGTTCTTTCTTGAATAGGATGAACAAGTCATGGATGGGCTAGTAAAGACGTAGGAGAGGTTGGTATCCCGCTCCCATCTCGATGTCCCCCAGAGAGTACCCCAGAACAATCGACAGGAACGATTCGTCCATTTTGGGTTTCCTGGTCTGAACTGCAGATCTTTCTTGAATGCTATCATGGCTCCATCAAATCTCTCTCCTGTAACTTTCTTTTGGAGAACGTTGTACCCAAAGATTTTATCCTCGTCGTCGTCACTGATTCTAGTTTGACAGCAGAAGAATGTCTGGGTTCGCTTCTTTATAAATGTTGCACAGGTTGTGCTTGTGCAACTGCCAACTCTGCGCGTTATGCGCTAGAATAGTGAGACTTTCTAGTTACCATCTTGTTTATTCGCTCTGCTTGAGGGCCTTTGGTGGTGCCGTGGACTGTAGGGTTTGCTCGAGCAAAGCTTTATATAGAGGGATGGCTCGTAGAGTTAAAAGTTGTCGCCGTACAACTTGACCGTGTTCTTCATCAAGGCTGTCTTGACCAACTCTTTGTCTACTGGTGAGTCGAAGCACCATTTGAAATGGCCTCTGCGAACTCCTGTTACCACCTCCTCGAGAGATATTGCCCTATTTTGTGTGGTATGCGAGTTAAGTGCGATGGTAAGGTTAATTTCCCTACCATCAAACTAATACTTGTCTTGCGTGACCGGTCAGGATGGCTGCTCAGTGCCTTCCTCTAGTTTATTGGGTTCATCTGCGGGTTTCTTTTTCGGTTGCTCGGTTTTGGCTGAGGTAGGCACCGACACCTTGTTAACTTCAGGTTGTTGTCTGGTCGTCCGCGCTTCTTCTTGAGTCTCTGTTGCTTGGTCTGGCTTGGTGAATTCTGCTGGTGAACCCTGGGCGCAAGTCGCTGAGAAAACCTTGGCCGACTTCGGGTTGTCCGGGAACGTGATGAGTTCCAGACCGTTTGCAGCTAGCATCTTGTTCATCTCAGCATTGAAAGAACCCGGGTAGACTAGATTCATCAGGTGCGCATGCAGAATATTAGCTAGTATTTTGGGGGCGTAGAGTCGGTAAGCTGGATGACAATTTGCGGATGTATGGGGTGTGGAGCTAGTTGTTGTACCGGGATGGACTTTGCAACTGCTGTGTATGTGGAGCACAGTCTGTCTGTTTCTGCCCTCTTCTTGTTTAATTGTTCTTTCCCCACTGGAAACTGCATATTGAGGGTTCGATGTGGTCACGCCCAGTTGACGCACATCTTGGTCTCGTTGACGTAGTAATTAATTCCTTTGTATATTTTTTGCCTAATTATAATTAGTTTAGTTAACCAGACTCTTATATTCTGGAATTCTGTTAAACTGGATAATTTTGTAGAGTTAATTTTCCTTTTAATATAAACTAGACTTTCTGATCAATAGAGGGATATTTACAGCTTTGTTGTTAAGTCCAATTTTACTGAATTCCAATATATGAGGGCCAGTACAGTGGGTATAAAAGGGTTTACTGTACAATATACTGAATAGTGTCTAAGCTGATGGGTACTTTACTAATTGCAGCTCTCTTTTACTTTCACTACTTGAGTACTTCATGAATAGGATACTTAACTACTTTTATGAAGTATATTTAATTTTGGTATTTTTACTTGCACTTTGAGTAATTTTTTTGTCAGAGTAACACTACTTTTAATTAAGTATCATAACAGAGTACTTTTTAAAACACTGCATTTTAACGCTTAAAATTTGATTATGGCGTCCAGATGAGATACGTCCTGTGGAAGAATGGAAACTAAGTTTGTCATTTTGCTGAAAAAAATTCTAATGTTTTGTACTTTTTTTATTGTTCAGAAACCAAATTTTATGTTTAATTCATTTGAATGTCACTGTCAAGGAGGAGGTTTCATCCCATTAAAAATAATATGCGGAGATTTCTTGTTACAATTTTGATGGTTTTACAAAATACTCCAAATTTTTTTCTTTGTTTCTGTGAACTGTGGTTAAAAAAGCCTCCGACCATTTGAAGACAAAAGCAGAAAATACTCGCGGTTGACGACTTTATTCGTAACGAGAGTTTAGAAGTAACTATGATCAATTCTCTAAATATTCAATAGGCTCATATATAAAAAAACTCCTATGAGCTTTAGTAAGATATTGGAAATAAAAATATAATTTAAAACACACTTCGTATAAATTGTTCTATAATTTTGTGGCTTGTTCTTAGTTGTTCTTTGTAAGTTCAGAACAGGAACCGGGTTGAGATTAGAAATGGTTTAGAGTCGAGAGAATCACCGACTTTAAGAAGCTGTTCAGAATACAAAAGAATCCAGGCCAATGGACGTTCATTATGAAAAAGTTGTTCTCTTTCTGAACAACAGTGGGGCCCTGTTGACTTGGCGTCTCGAGGGGCACGAACCTTGGCACTCAAGGATATTATCCTCTTCTGGACAATAAGGGGGTTCTCGGGGTAGAGTTCCTAGGTGCACAAGGAAGACTGGATCGGCGTGATGCCTCGCGAAGATAATCGGGATCTGATTCAAACGCGAAATTCTATCGCATAAATAGCCGGAGACAGGCCATCGGGGTAGGGGACAATGGGGCACTTCCATGGAATGTCCCGGTAGCGCTTGGAAAAATCTTATCTTCCCATAAGCCTAATTCAATCTGGCCATATCGACGCCTGGAGGCAAACGGGGGATTGAACCTCCTTGATTAAACTTGAAGCGGTGGAAGATAATACTCGGGAATGGTGGGCGATAAGAACGCCATTCTTTTCTCTCTCGCAGGATGCACATGGGAAGCCTGAGTTTCAATATCTGATAGAAGCGAGGCGCGGCCGACTTAGGCAATTCTATCATATATATATATATACATATATATATATATATATATATATATATATTATATATATATATTATATATATTTATATATATATATATATATATATATTATATATATATATATATATTATATTGTATATAAATATATATATATATATATATATATATATATATATGAATGCAATGTCCCGCAGGAAAAATGAAAAAAGGTGCTTCCAAGTACAGGGTGCGACAGAACCGATTGAGCAGTGTTGAGGAGTCAATGCTCGGGGGAAAGAGGGGGAAGGGAGGGAGTGCGCGTGGTTTCGCTCTGCTCCGTAGACATCACCATTTCAGTAGCAAACATGGTGTGGACGGGAGTACATCGCGGTTTTAGTTAAAAACATTCCAGGAGTTAGAGACCCTAATGTCGCTAAACCCTTGTTTCCCTCAGCTTCACTTTCACTATTTGAAAACCATGCTCGTCCTAAAACTCCTGCTGTTGGCCCAGGAACTCCGTCAGAACCAAAACTTCGCCATGTTCGTGCTGTCCAGACTAGAACAGGAAAAATGAAGCGGATACATCCATTAACTCTGCCTGCTCTCCAGCCCCTCTCCGTGACGCCTGATGACTTCAGTCGCCTCCAGTCTTCTTGTGAAACTCTCTTTGCTGCTCGAGCAAAAGATGCCTCAGGAGAAATCGAGCAAGCTAGAAACGGGTCTAGCTACCAGTTCGTCATGGTTGACGGTCTCCTCTACCTAAAATGTTTGACGTCTGATCGTCCTTATAAGGTAGGCAGGTCAACCCTGGTGGCTCCCCGTGATCGTCGCTCGATTATCTTCTCTATTGCTCATGAGAGCCCCTTGGATGGCCATTTCTCCCACAGGAAGACAGAATTAAAGGTCACGTAACAATTTTACTGGTCTGGGATGGGAACGGATATTCGAACTTTCTGCCGTTCCTGTGATAAATGTCAACGTTTCTCTACCAAAGGACGGGTACGACCAGTTTCGTTACACCCATGCCTATCGTCACTGAGCCTTTTGCTCGAATTGCTATCGACTCAGTGGGAGCCCTTTCTCCATCATCTTACGACGGCCATGGGTACATCCTTCACATCAATTTCGCTACAGGGTTTCCAGAGGCTGTACCCCTGGAGGATATAGATTCGATTTCCGTCGCTGAAGCCTTGCTCTGCGTCTTCTCTCGAGTTGGAATCCCTCGAGAAATATTGTCCGACCATGGGACCCAGTTTACATCCAACTTAATGAAGGAACTTCATAAGCTGCTGGTCGTCAAACCGATCTTTACCACACCGTTCCACCCTAGTGGTAATGGGAGGATCGAGAGGTTACATGCCCCTCTGAAGGCCATCCTCCGTAAGTTATGTTCGGAAAAGCCTCGCGAGTGGCACATATATCTCACCCCGACTTTATTTGCCCTCAGATAACTGCCAAGTGACCGAACTGGATTCTCGGCTTTCGAACTTCTGTATGGTCGTTCAGTCCGATGTCCAATCTCCCTTCCAGAGATCTGTGAGAAGATCGTACCTTCCAGGAAGACGAAAGGACCAGCTTCCAATATGTCGTCGAGTTGCAAGAGAAGCTGGCAGAGTGCTCCCAAATTGCTGCCCAACACGCTGACGCTAGCCGTTCCCGGTATAAGACTTATTTTGATCTCAAATCTCAAGATTGTCAGTTTAAACCGGGCGAGGAAGTTCTGGTACTCCTGCCTAGTGATACCAGCAAACTGCTCGTAGCGTGGAATGACCCTTATAAGGTATCACCGCAGGGCCCAGGTGCAGCAATTGGAAGTTTTGGATGAAACTGCCACACTTGAAGAACTTACGACTCCTGGAAGGGATAAATTAAACATCATCGAAGAAGGAGACACTGATTGCTCTCAACTGCCATTAACACTTGATGGTATGATCGACTCTCCTTCATCCGACCGGCCCGAGTTTGGAACACCGCACCAGGATCAGCTATCGCATCTACAGGAACTCCTGGGTAGGTAGCAGGATGTTCTTTCCAATGAACCCGGATGTACCTCCACCCTTTTCCACGACATTAATTTAATGACCACCGACTGGGTGCAGGCTAAAAGGTATCCCGTACCTATTCACCTCAAACCTGCCTTTGAGAAAGAGGTCGAGACTCTTTTTCAGCAAGATATTATCCAACGCTCCTCCTCCTCTCACTGTTCTCCTGTCGTCATGGTCAAGAAAGCTGATGGTTCTTCTAGGATGGCTATCGACTTCCGTCAGCTCAATTCTATTATAGTGTTTCACGCTGAACCCACCTGCAGCATGGAGGAAGATCTTCATAAGTTTTCGGGGGCCAAATACTTCAGCGAACTTGATCCCTATAAGGTTTATTATCAAGTTCCTCTTTCTGATAATGCTAAAGGTCTAGCCGCCTTTCCCACTCACTTAGGCCTAATGGGATTCTGTCGCATGCCCTTCGCATTAGTCACTTCATGTGCTACCTACATCCGCTTGATGAGACTCGTGTTAGCCGGCCTACCCAACGTATGCTTCTACTTCGACAACATCTTTGTATATTCTGTGCACTGGGATGAACACCTTGAAGCCATCACTCGCGTGTTTGAACGCCTTCAAGAACATAATTTGACCGTCAAACCATCCAAATTTCGGTTCAGATCTAGTTCGATCCAATATCTTGGTTTCGTTCTCAATGGAAACTTCCTACGACCCCAACATGAAAAGATCAAAACTATTACCAGCATACCTCCTCCCACGAGTAAGAAATTATTGAGATCATTCCTAGATCTGGTCTCGTTTTACAAAGTATTTATCCCTCGAGCTTCCGACTACACAGGCTCATTATCCGACCTCCTAAGGAAGTCTAGCCCGGAACCTCTACCTTGGAACGAGGATCTCTTGGAACGATTTGGTCATCTGAAGGCTTCCTTTCTTCAGAACCGGTCTTACGGCTGCCGAATCCCCAAATGACCTTCGTTCTAAGACCCGATACTTCTCTTCAGGGACTGGGAGCTGTCCTCCTACAATACCTAGAGGAATGTCTCCATCCCGTTGCCTACACCAGTAGAAAGCTCCTGGACCGTGAAAAGAGGTACTCGACCATCGAGAGAGAATGTCTGGCCATCGTATTTTCCATCACCAGGTTCGATTTCTACCTTCGTGGTGAGGAGTTTATTTTAGAGGTAGATCACAAGCCTTTTCTATATGTCTATAATTAAGGGCAAAATCGACAGATTCCTCCGATGGGCTTTTGCCCTGCAGGCCTACAAATTTAGTGTTGTCCATATTGCTGGGAAGGACAACCTAGGTGCAGATCTTTTCAGTAGGTCTCCTAATTAATTTCGATAATTAATTTTTCTCTTTATGTACCTTACATCACCATCTTTCATTTTATTGATGCTTAATCTACTCCCAGTAGATTCTTTGTTCGGGGGTGGTGTAAGGGCAGCTCAACCTAGCCACATGATTCATCATATTTTTCGACCTGTTCCACTTGCGCGCCCACCCCGAGGCCATAATCTGCGAGCAACCTACGACTGACTCATCTTGGAAATGTGTCAGTTATCACAAAAAGAACGCGCACGTACTTTCTTGTCTTAGAGGCGGTCTTTTATCTTTTACTAAATTATATATACCCTTATTTAATATTTTCTCTTGTAGCTATCCTTGAGAATGAACTGAATAAATTTCGAGAGTACTTGGAAGCACTTTTTTCATTTTACCTGCGGGACATTGCATTTAGTGCGAACCTCACGTGCTACTTTGTGAGTTATTCATATATATATATATATATATATATATATATATATATATATATATATATATATATATATATACTAGGCTACACTAGTGTACTAACGGCATACTTTTAACTGTGACCAAAGCGGTGCTCGCTGCCTCAGTGTCCATGGTTCGAATCGTTTCCCTGCACGGTTTTTTCGGAAAAAGGTAATAAATATTACTGTAAGAAAAAAATTTATTCCGTTTTCTCTTTCAATGTGGTTTATTGCATTCATTTTCATCATTATCTCGCGCTACTTTGAGAGATATTATATATATATATATATATATATATATATATATATATATATATATATATATATGAGGAATTAAACCACATTCTCCGAAGACAATTTAATTCAGAACAGTTTCGGTGTATCTCACACCCTTTTTCAACTGACACTGGATAGAAAATATAAGAAAAGTGCTTACAAACATAACAAAGGGTCAGGTCGTGAAAGATCCCCTCTTTTTTTCCCCAATCCCCTACTTGTGGCTAATCTGGGGGGGGGGGGTAGGCCTAAACATATTGAAGGGCTGACATTTTACTATTTTATTTATTTGCTTTCGTATTACAGGATTAAAAGAAAATTGACCCTCAGATAGATTTAAATTAGGAACTGACGATATCAAGCTCGATTTTACGATTCTTCTCTTAACATAGTTAGCCGATTTAAATACCATTTTACTTCCATTGAAATCGATCGTATGATTCTTGTCTCTAACATGGCAAAATATTCCACTGCTTTCGCTGCCCACTCTAATATCTCTTTTGTGTTCGTACAATCTCTTGTCTAGATTTCTCCCCGTTTCCCCTATATAAACTTTATGGCAATCGTTGCATGGTACTGCATATACTCCTATGTTATGATGTTCTTTGGGTTTCCTGGCCATCATCAATTGGTTTAAGGAATTATTATATTTAAAGGCTAGATTAATACCCGTTTTTCCAAATATGTCCTTTAAACTATTTAATTTATTATTAAATGGCAATGTTATACATTTGTTGAAGTCGTTAGTGCGGGAAGGCTTATTACCATAGAATGTTTTCCTAGCTGCAAAATGGGCAGACGATATGAACCAATCGGGGTAATATAAATTAGAAAAAATGGTCCTGATAATGACAATTTCTTCATCTAAATAGGAAGGATGACATATTTTGTATGCTCTAAGGAAAAGGTTAGAAATTACCGATTTTTTAACAGTATTATCGTGAAACGAAAAATAATGTATATAGGCATTCGAGTGGGTTGGTTTCCTATACACGTCAAGTTTTAATTCATGGTGATCTCTATTAATGAGGACATCTAAAAAGGGTAATCTATTATCATATTCCCATTCATATTTAAATTTGATGGAGACATGCAAATTATTAAAATTATTAAAAAAGGTATCAAAATCATGGCCATTAGGCCATACAGAAAATACATCGTCAATGTACCTTAACCATATAAAGTTAGGGGGAGAAATTGTGGGAAGCAGTTCAGTCTCAAAATATTCCATGAAGAGACATGCCAATATCGGAGATAAACTATTTCCCATGCTAAGGCCAAATATTTGTCTATAAAACTCATTATTTACTCGAAACACATTGTCAGAGAGACATAATTCAACTAAATCGGTAAATTTACTCGTAGAAATGGGAAAATCCAAATTAAGTCTAGGCATGATTTCCCGCAGAAGGCCCATGGTTTGGTCAACCGGAACTTTGGTAAACAAAGAGTTTACATCAAAGCTCACAAGTTTTCCATCCGGTAATTGCAAGTGGTTGATGCGGTCAACGAAATCTTGAGTGTTCATAATGTGTGCAGATGAGATTCTTCCTACTGCTGGAGATAAATGCTTGGCGAGCCATTTGGAGAGCTTATAAGTGGGAGAATTAATATTGGAAATGATTGGGCGTAAGGGACATCCCTCTTTGTGGGTCTTTGGGAGCCCATACATATAGGGAAGTGAAGGGTTCATACTCCTGAATTGTTTAATTAAATCTGCGCTTTTCAATATTCTCTTCAATTTGTTGTTGAAATTGCTTGTTTTGTTATTGAGCGGATCACTTTGTAGCTTTTCATATGTGTTCACATCATTAAGAAGTTCATTTAGTTTATCATTATAACTATGTTTGTCCAAAATGACTAACTGATTCGTTTTATCGGATTTGGTTATAACAATGTTGTTATTAAATTTAAGTTTATTTAACGCAATCTGAAATCTTTTGGGAAAACCAATTTGGTCAGATTTTTCAGAATTTAGGGCACTAAGCATACAGCCACTAAGAAATTCACCACTTATTTGCTCATGTGAGGATTTGGCTATGGATACTAAATGGTCTAGTGAGAACTCATCGCATGACTTAATTGAAAATCTTAAACCGTATCCTAACGCAAATTTTTCATCATCAGTCAGTACATGGGATGATAAATTCAGAATATTTTTAATGGGGTTTGAACCTTTAATCCAAAGACTGTTCATAAAAATTCGGTTAAGTTTCCACTTCAAATAATTGCTATGATGAAAGATTTTATTCTGAACACTTAATTCAATCACAGAAACTGCATGATGCCCTAAAAGTTCACCGCACTTATCAAACAGATTTCTTCTTGACCGTCTCACTTTGAATAGGAAAGTGTTCACTTCTCGCTTGGCGTTTTCTACACGTTCTTTTAATATACAGCTGTGTATAATGTTAAACGGAACATCACTGGACTTTCTTAAAGATGTTGTAAGTAGGGTTGTCGGAAAGATTTTTTCTTGTAAGCAGTTATTTAAAAAGTCCCATTGAAGTTTGGTCTTCTTAGTACGCAGTAAGTCTCTCTCATATTATCTCAACAGAGGAATATGCTCAGGATGGAGATGGAAAAGATTCCTGAGTTGGTTGTGTCTTCTCGTGGTATTCATGATGAAAATTAATGCAATATCGCAAGAAAAGATGAGGAATTAAACCACATTCTCCGAAGACAATTTAATTCAGAACAGTTTCGGTGTATCTCACACCCTTTTTCAACTGACACTGGGCAGAAAAAATATAAGAAAAGTGCATATAAGCATAACACAAGATCCCCTCTTTTTTCCCCCAATTCCCTACTTGTGGCTAATCTGGAGGGGGGGTTAGGCCTAAACATATTGAAGGGCTGACATTTTACTATTTTATTTATTTGCTTTCTTATTACAGGATTAAAAGAAAATTGACCCTCAGATAGTTTTAAATTAGGAACTGACGATATCAAGCTCGATTCTACGATTCTTCTCTTAACATAGTTAGCCGATTTAAATACCATTTTACTTCCATTGAAATCGATCGTATGATTCTTGTCTCTAACATGGCAAAAGCAGTGGAATATTTCGCCATGTTAGAGACAAGAATCATACGATCGATTTCAATGGAAGTAAAATGTTATTTAAATCGGCTAACTATGTTAAGAGAAGAATCGTAGAATCGAGCTTGATATCGTCAGTTCCTAATTTAAATCTATCTGAGGGTCAATTTTTTTAATCCTGTAATAAGATTGCAAATAAATAAAATAGTAAAATGTCAGCCCTTCAATATGTTTAGGCCTAACCCCCGTGTAGGTTGCGGTGTCTTAGTAGGTTTTGGAAGTTCACGCTAGTAGGTTTTCTGGTCAGGTATTTGGAGTGGATAACCGGTGATGCGGATAGAGCTAAATGCACTAAGCAGAATATATACATATATTGTGGTAGGGTTATTATTTTTTGTACTTCGTGTGTGAGTTATGGGATATTGAGCCTTAGGAACTGTTGGTCAGTCTGGTTATCGTCTGCTTGGTGATCAATTCGTTGTGAAAGAATCCTAAGGCTTGAGCAGGCTGGCTAAAGGAATAGGTAATTATAGTTTCTCCCATTTTTACCGTTATAATTTGTGTATAGCGCGGACAGGTAAAATAATATTAACACTGCGGGTTCTACCCACTCCGGGCGCTCCCCTGGTAAAGCTGGCGCAACAAAGGGTTCACACGCAGCCTCGGCTAAAACCAGGGCTCCCCTCCCATCCCCCAGTGTGACCGTTTCGCGTAAGGCGAACGGCCTCTGCCGAGTCGTTAGACTCACCGGAGGCAACACCCCTGAAGAGGGTCGTGAGGCCATCGGTAATACTTCAGATTAGGGGCGCACGGTAGGTGGCGCTGTTAGTAGGCTACAATATATGTCTTATGACATCAGACAGTAGCTTCAGATCTGACCAATCACGGCGTTATATTTTTTTGTTGTTTGGGGGGTTTGTAACCTTTATTCTGCATTATTTACTAAATATCTGCGTCTCTGCTCGTTTATAGTTTTTTTCTAGGTGAGGTAAGGTTTCTTGATATCTTTTATTGTTTTTTTCCTATTTTATTTTGTTTTCGTATTTTTTGTTTCACTGTAAACGATAACAGCTTTTTACTGGCAACGTCGAAGCTATAAATGTTTCTGTTTCGTCATGGCTTCTTCGTGCTCTAGTTGTGCTTTTTCATTATTCGAATTCGCGTTTATTTTGCATGACCGCGAAAAACTTTTGGTAACACTTCATATTCGGGGCGCACGGTAGATGGCGCTGTTAGTCGGCTACAATTTTGGGCTACAATATATCTCTTATAACGTCAGACGGTAGCGTCAGATGTGAACAATCACGGCGTAATATTTTTTTGTATACGAGTATATACTGGGGGGCTGCGCCCCCCAACCCCCCCCAATTGATTGAAACTCAGGATCATCGCCGGGTGGTTTCCCTGCAGTGATATCTCCCCCACGAGCAGTCCCCTTGAATTTACTGGGGGGTTTATTCTCCCCAGCAGCTTTTTACTGGCAGAAAAACCTAACCTAATAACGAACAATTCTTACTTTTATAGGTTTCTTGATTAGTTTATGCGCCTCTAGATAATCTAAAAGTTTTTCGCGATCATACAAAATAAAGCCGAATTCGAATAACAAAAAGCACATGGAGAGCACGAAAACCAAATAACGAAAGAAAAACATTTGCAAAACGGGTCCTATTTATAAGCTACGATGTTGCCAGTAAGAAGCTGTTATCGTTCGCAGTAAACAAAAAATACGAAAACAAAGCAAAAAACAATAAAAGACATCAAGAAACCTTACCTAACTTAGAAAAAACTATAAACGAGCAGAGCGCAAATATTTAGTAAATAATAGACTAAAAGTTACAAATCCCCAAAACAACAAAAAAATATAACGCAGTGATTGTCACATCTGACGCTACCGTCTGACGTCATAAGAGATATGCTGTAGCCCAAAATTGTAGCCGACTAACAGCGCCATCTACCGTGCGCCTCGAATCTGAAGTATTACCAAACTTTTAGATTTTTTAGAAGCGCATAAACTATTCGAGAAAACTATAAAATTCCTGAAATGCACTGCGAATTTAAATTTTTCAGAAAATTTAATGTTTCGTCGCAATAAAATATATGTAAACGAAAACAGTAAGCGACAGCGGTGCCGTTTCAAACAATCAGCGCGTAGGGGTACATTTTTCACGGGTTCCCAATTAAGTTTAAAAGACATTGTTCAAATTTCATATTTTTTCGTAATTAATCTTTTTACGTAAGTAAGTATGGTTTGTCATTAAGTTACCAGTTTTTTTCTGCCAGTAAAAACTGTTGTCGTTCGCAGCGAAACAGAAAATACGAAAAATAAAATAGGAAAAAACCCAGTAAATTCAAGGGGACTGCTCGTGGGGAAGATATCACTGCAAGAGGACCACCCTACGATGATCCTGAGTTTCAATCAATTAGGGGCAGTCTGGGGGGCACAGCTCCCCAGTATATACTCATATACAAAAAAATATAGCGCCGGAATTGACCACATCTGAAGCTACCGTCTGACATCATAAGACATATATTGTAGCCTATAAACAACGCCACCTATTGTGCGCCCCTAAACTGAAGTGTTACCAGGCCATATTCCGAGCTTTCTAAAGCTGCCCCCTCGAAAAGAAGACAGCACTAAAGGAGATCGGCTCCTTCGCCCACGCCCCCACGTCTCATCCGAGCTAGGCCTGAAGGGCATATTGCTTTAATGGAATAGCCGCGGACTCCGGGTATCTTTTTGCAAGAGAACATGCTGGGAGCATCCCTACTGCCTACCCTCCCGGGTTATAAGGGGATGCGGAAGGGAGGGAGGATGTGCGATTTACATCCGGCAAGATGTCTTTGTTCTTCTCTTCCATTTATATACATCGTTTCAGGCAGTAGCTGTTCAGCTGCACCTTGATAGGATGTATACTGTCATTTCCACGTACATTCCACCATCAGTCGTCTTCGACGCGAGGGACTTCTGGCGCGTCGTGACACGGTTGCCGATGCCCTATCTCTTGCTCGGAGATCCGAACGCTAGACACCTCCTCTGGGGAGACTACTCGATTAATCCCTGGTGGCAAGTCCTTGCCGACCTGATCGACGAGCTGGAGATGGTTGTCCTAAATGTGGATGAGTTTACGCATCACTGCCCGAGAACCGCTTCATTTTCCTGTCTCGATCTATATTTGTGCTCTCTGGATGCAAAGCCTAACTTTAGGTGTGGGGTGGCCGATTACCTCCATTGTAGTAGTGATCACTTTCCCATTCAAACATCATTTTTTTTGCCACTGCCACCAGAGAACCCGCCCCGGTGGTGCTTTGCGCGGGCGCGGTGGTCCGCATTTCATTTCAGGAATTGACTGATTTCTCTATTTCACTCGAGGAGTTTAGGACGTTTGATGAGGCCGTTGAGTTCTTCTCCGGCAACCTTATCGCTCTGGGCCTGACTAATATTCCTAGATTGTCTGGCCGTTTTGCACGCCGACAACTCCCGTGGTCGTCAGCCGAGTGTAAGACGGCTCTCAAACAGAAGCGGTATGCTTACATGCTGTAGACTTGTCCTTATGTTCGTCCAACTGTTTCCTTTATTTCCGGTGGTCTATTCGGGACGACCTTTACGGGAGTGATCACTTCCAGAACGTCATGTAGGCCTCCTGTCCTGGCCCGTGCCTTTCCCTCCCTCCTCGGTGGGATCTGTGACGAGTCATTTGGATTGGGTTCCGGGAGGCTTCCTTTACCGATCCCGCCCTGGCTTCCTTCGATACCGTTGATTCAGCTGTCTCATATATTACGGCGCATAATTTTGAGGCTGTTAAGAGATTTGTTCCGCAGATGTGCCTAGTTGTGGTGCGCTTTACCGTCCGCTGGTGGTCAAAGGATTGCGCGTCGGCTATTTCTCCTTATCAGCGTCTCGAAGAGGGTCAATCGGAACCGGGCACGTGCCACCCGCCAAGGGACCCTGCATCGTATCTTCCATCTCTTCGTCCATGTCGTCGACTCGGGTTTGGAAGCTAGTCAATAAGATCCGTGGTCGCTACACTGGTTATGCCATCCCAATTCTGGACATCGGAGACTCGTTTGTTTCGGATGGCCAGTTGGTCAGCGATGCTCTGGCTGACCATTTTGCTTCGGTGAGTATTGCTGGTAGCTTCTCTGTTCGTGGAT
This sequence comes from Ceratothoa steindachneri, assembly GCA_963969495.1. NCBI lineage: Eukaryota > Metazoa > Arthropoda > Malacostraca > Isopoda > Cymothoidae > Ceratothoa > Ceratothoa steindachneri. The sequence goes on along the minus strand of CAXAKS010000121.1, from coordinate 113,023 downwards.
GACTTGGCGTTGTTTTGTTCATCTCCCCATTTGCTGCCGGTCGATTACAGATGGCAATTGATGCCGTATCGGGTCCTGCTGTTTCCAAGGGTTTCCGTTTTTCGGTCACCAAAACGAAGGCCATGCATTTTTATCGGAGTCGTGGTGTCTTTGGTCCCCCTCTCCTCTTTATGGACGGCACGGCGATTGAGTATGTCCCCGTTTTTAAGTTCTTGGGTTTACCCCTTGATAGTAAGCTCACTTGGGTGCCCCATTTGCGTCACTTGAGGGCTTCCTGTTCGAAGGCTTTGGATTTGGTTCGAGTTTTATCGCACACCACCTGGGGTAGTGATAGGCGCACCTCCTAGTTGCTTTATTCGGCGCTGGTTCAATCCCGGCTGGACTACTGTTGCCAGGTGTACTCTTCAGCGTCTCCTTCAGACTTGAAGTTACTCGACTCTGTTCGTTAGTATAGGGTCCGTCTTAGTAGTGGAGCCTTTCGCACCTCGCCCATCCTTAGTCTCTTTGTGGAGGGTGACGTGCTTCCCTTATGATATCACTCGCTGCAGGTGTGCCTACAATCCTTGTTTCGTGCTAGGCAGTACCCTTTCTCCCCCGTCTATGAGTGCCTTATTGCCCCCTCCTCTTCCCCGTAAGGGGCGCGGCGATTTGCCATCCTGGCCGCCGTGCTGACGGGACTCAGCACCCCGTCCAGCCCCAGCTTAGTCTCTCTCCCTTCCTTAAAAACACTTGTTTCCTCTCTTTTCACACAACCTCTCCCACAACTTTCTCTGGTCAGCCTCTAATTTCACAGGGTAGATGCTGACCTTCCTTTCAGCCAACCGTCCCGCATCGGGGCTGAGGAGGTGGGGGACAATGTTCCCTAACCCCTGAGCTCCGGTCTGGGGTGGCTGGTCTTTAACAACCTGCTTCATCCCCACCCATACCTTCCACACATCCCTTTTCCTCTCCTCTTCACAACCTATATTTTTTACGCCGTGTCTAAGGTGGAGCCGCCATGCCGATGGACTGCCAGGCCACCAGGCGGGAGGGGTGGTCCGAAATGGCGGCGCCTGGCTTTGCCAGGCCTGTAAGCACCTCTTGCAGTGCGGGCAACTGCAAGAGGTGATGAGCTATTGCGTCCCGTGGCAAAAATAGGGTCACCATGCCCATGTATGAAAAAAACAAAAACCCCAACCCCCAACTTCCCCAAGAACATCTACGGAGCCGCCCTCGGGCAGCTCCACCGAGAAAATGGAGGTCCCCCCCCTTGTGCTTGCACAGGGGACCCTCCATACTTCTTTAACCGGAGAGGAGGCTTACTCCTCTCCTACGCCTACGGGTGTAGGGGACTCCCCCTCACCCCCTTCTCTGGAGGTGCTTTCGGGCACCTCCCTATCTCCAGCGGCAGTCCCTCCTTTGCTTTCTAAGGGGACTGCCAAGAAAGCCAGCAGGCAGCCCATTGCCGACCGCCCCTCGTGCAAGCGGCTCGGCACGGCAAACCCCCTTAGGGGGGAGAGGGAAGCCAGGTCCCTTCGGTCGCTTCCCTCAAAAGACCTGCTGGCAATAATTTTAAACCTTGCCGGGGTCAAGGCCTGTGCCTCCCCACACGAGACTGGCGACACTGCCAAGGGGACCTGCGATGTCCTGGGAGGGGATGGCCAACTGGAGGCCCCTCCTGTGATAGACATGGTCCTTGAGGAGACCCAGCCTCAGACGGTAGGGCCTTCCATGGCAAGGAATTCGGGCTCGGCGCCAAGCACCGAACCCGAATCGGCCCCTATGCAAGGTCCTCCTCAAATGGCTGAGGGCTCCGAGGCAGTAAAAGGAGGGGAGGGATATCCTCCGACAGGTGCCCCTACGAAAACCAGGACCTTCTCCATTTCGGAGAGGGACCTGGCTGAGGCCGGTCCATCTGGCCTAGGGGCTTCTGCCGGCGGAGGTGAAGAGCGGGTTCATTCCCCGCCCTCCTCTCCAAAAAAGAAAAAGACTAAAAAGACTAAAAAACGAAAAAGACTCGGGGCTCCTCTCCATCCGCGGGGGCTGCGGGGACGGATGGGTCTGCTGCCACTTTGGTAGGCGACCAAGCCAAGATCGGCACATCCGGCCCCTCTACCCCCTCGTGTGCGGAGCCCCTGACCAAGACTAACACCAAGAGTGCACAGGGCAGAGCCTCGATGACATCGGGGCCCCTCATTCAGAGGTTACCTGGCGTTTTCGAGCCCGCTGGCTTCAAACGCTTCCTCGTTATTCGCTCCACTGATGGCACCATGATGTCCAAGGGCAACATGATCCATCAGAGGAGAGGATTAGCTAGTGCAATTGGTAGAGAGCCGAAGGTGACCCGTTTCTCGGACGGCAGCCTTCTGGCGAATGCGGCGAATCCCGCCGAGGCGGCCAAGATAAGTGCTCTTCGGACACTTCATGGCACCCCGGTGAGTGTGACGCCGCACTCTACCATGAACTTTGTGAAAGTAGTAGTTTATGCGAGGGAACACGTTGACTACTCCATTGAGGACATCACCCTAGAGCTGGCTGACCATGGGGCGGTCAAGGTCGAACGTGTGATGAGAAAACAGATGGGGGCTTCGAGACCCACCCCTACACTCTTCGTCACGTTCGACTGTGACAAGCTCCCTGAGTCGGTGCGTGCCGGTTGGTACCGCTACCGCGTGAAGGCATTCGTGCCACTGCCGCGGCGGTGCTATTACTGTCACCGCTTAGGCCATACGAATCGCTCATGTAGACGTGCAAAGTCGGGGTCACCCGAAGTCTGTGTAAATTGCTCCAAGGTCGCACACGATAAGTCCAAATCGTGTGTGGCCAAGTGTGTTAATTGCGGAGAGGCGCACCATGCTTCTTCGAAGCAATGTGGTGCATATCTCCTGGAGAAAGAAATCCTGGCCGTTCAGGCCCATGATAGACTCTCATTCCGCGAGGCTAAGGACTTGGTCCTAGCGCGCCCAGCTCTGCCTGGGACGTCATATGCCTCAGTAGTTAGAAAGGCACCCTCTGCTCCTGGCCCATCCAGGCCAACGAGCACGGTTGTTTCCGCGCCCATTCGGAGCCCTTCTGCGGGCTCTACCCAACCCGGGCGCTCCCCTGGTAAAGCTGGTGGCAAAAAGGGTTCATACCCAGCCCCGGCTAAAACCAGGGCTCCCCCCTCTTCCCCCAGCGTTACCGTTTCCCGCAAGGCGAAACGGCCACGCGCCTCCACAGAGTCGATAGACTCACAGGAGGCAACACCCCTGAAAATGGTCGCTAGGCCATCTTCAGGGGTTCCTAAAGCTGTCCCCCGAAAGGAGGACAGCAACAAAGGAGCTTCGGCTCCTTCGCCCACGCCCCGAGGTGGAGCGAGTGGCTCAGAGACGGTGGTTCCTCGAAAAGAGGGCCCCCCGCCTCCGAAGCCGCAGCGCCCGCCTAAGGTTTCGAGGCGGAGGGAGCAAAAGACTCGCATGGCGAGCCCAACCTCCCCCAATAAGTCCTCGAAGGCGACATCGCCCGGGGTTCTGCCCCCGGGAAGCGTACGGCCATTCCCGTGAGGGTCTTCAATTCGAGGAGGGCCCCCGCGTCTCCTCCGAGCTAGGCCTGGAGGGCATATTCCTTCAATTTAATTGCCGTGGACTCCGGGCCAACTGCGAGGAGCTGCGGAGGCTCGCCTCGTCCCGTTCCCCGTTAGCTATTTTTCTGCAGGAGACCATGCTAGGCGCGTGCACCCTGCCTCCTCTCCCGGGGTATAAGGGTCTTGCGACCCCATCACCGCGGGATGGCCGGGCTGGGGGATGCGCGGTTTACACCCGGCATGATGTCTCCGTTCTTCCTTTCTCTTTAGATACCTCCTTTCAGGCAGTGGCTGTGCAGCTGCACCTGGATAGGAGGTATACTATCATTTCTGCGTACATTCCACCGTCAGCTGACTTCGACGCGGGGGACTTTCGCCGCGTCGTGGCACGGTTGCCGAGGCCCTATCTCTTGCTTGGAGATCTGAACGGCAGGCATCCTCTCTGGGGAGATTACTCAATAAATCCCAGGGGACAAGTCCTTGCCGATCTGATCGAAGAGCTTGAGATGGGTGTCCGAAACGTGGATGAGTTTACGCATCACTGTCCGAGAACCGCTTCATTTTCTTGCCTTGACCTATCTTTGTGCTCTTCGGATGCACAGCCTGATTTTGATTAGGGGGTGGTCGATGACCTCCATGGTAGTGATAACTTTCCCATTCAAATATCATTTTCAGGGCAATTGCCGCCTGAGAGACCACCTCGGTGGTGCTTGGCGCGGGCGCGGTGGACCGCATTTCAGGAAATGACTGAATTCTCTATCTCAGTCGAGGAGTTTAGGTCGGTAGATGAGGCCGTTGAGTTCTTCTCCGGCAACCTCATCGCCGTGGGCCTGACTCCTTTTCCTAGGACGTCTGGCCGTTTTGCACGCCGACCACTCCCATGGTGGTCGACCGAGTGTGAGACGGCGCTCAAACAGAAGCGTTATGCCTACATGCGCTATAAGCGCCGCACGAACGATTTCACTGTCGCTGAATTTCGTCGGGCTAGGGCTAGGTTCCGGTATATTTCGAAGCACGCCCGCCGCTCTTCTTGGCGGGCATACGTGTCTTTACTTAACGGGAAGACCCCTTTAGCTGAGGTGTGGAAGCGAGTCAAAAGGATTCGGGGCAAGTTCTCGCAGGAGCCACCTCCCGTTCTCCATGAGAATAAGACCGCAATCTCGGACCCCGCGTCCGTGGCGGAATCCTTAGCGACCGCTTTTTCCGAATTCTCTAGCCGTGATGCTGCTCCGCCAGCATTCAATGCACGTCATGAAGTCGCGGAAGGCCGCCGGCTGGACTTTACCTCCAGAGGCGGAGAACCCTTCAACGACAAGTTTACTGTGAGTGAGTTGCGTTCCGCTCTCGCTTCTTGCGCGGACACCGCCCATGGTCCGGACGATGTCCCGTACGCCATGCTTCGACACCTGGGTGAGCGAGGCATGGCCTTTCTGTTAGATTTGTTCAACAGGATCTGGGTGGAAGGTCTTCTCCCAGACTCCTGGCGAATCGCTACTGTGCTCGCCTTTCGCAGGCCGGGGAGAGATCACTCTACTCCGACCGGTTTCAGCCCAATCTCTCTAACCTCTTGCGTGTGCAAGTTGATGGAGAAATTGGTAAATGTTAGATTAGCCTATTTCCTGGACAGCGGAGGCCATCTGTCTTCTGCACAGTGCGGCTTCCGTAAGTTCCACTCCACGTCGGATGCTCTGCTCCGACTGGAAAATGCCGTCTGCGAGGCTTTCATTCTTAGACAGCACTACGCCACGGTGTTTTTTGATCTGGAGAAGGCCTATGATACCGCATGGCGATACGGTATCATGGAGACTCTCCACACGATGGGGGCGAGGGGACGCCTCCCAATCTTTATATCTGAATTTTTGCCAGATCGTCGATTCCGCGTACGGGTGGGGGGAGCCCTCTCCGACCCAAAGGAGCAGGAAGAGGGTGTCCCGCAGGGTAGTGTCCTCAGTGTCACACTCTTTGCCCTGAGCATCAACGGCATCACCTCGGTGCTGCCGGAAGATGTTCTCGCTACGCTCTACGTGGACGACCTTTCGATCTCTTTTGGCGCGGCCCAGATGCCAACTCTGGAGCGTCGACTTCAACAGGCATTGAACCGCGTCTCTCGCTATGCCGAAGCGCACAGGTTTCGGTTTTCTTTGGCCAAGACTAAGGTGGTGCACTTCTGCCGCCATCCACGGCTTCACCCCGACCCAGATTTGTTTCTTAATGGGGTGCGCCTGGATGTGGTTGAGTCGCACCGTTTCCTTGGTCTTGTATTCGACCGACGCCTCACCTGGGAGGCTCATATTCGCAGCCTTAGGGTCTCTTGTACCCGCGCCATAAACATTTTCCGTTCCGTGACGTTCAGCGCTTGGGGCGCTGATAGGGCTACCGCCTTACTTTTTTATCGATCCTTTGTTCGCTCGAAGCTCGACTACGGATGCGAGTTTTATGCATCTGCAGCCGAGCGTTTATTGCGGAAGGTGGATTCGATCCACCACACCGGCCTTCGCCTTGCGACCGGTGCCTTCCGCACTTCCCCCATTGAGAGCCTGTTGGTCGATGCTGGGGAGATGCCACTCGCTCTGCGACGCGTGCAGTGCATCACTCGCCTGTACGCGCGAGCCCAGCGCCTCCCTCAGTCACCAACAGCTCTCACTGCATCCGCAGCTGATCTCGATGGTGCCTATGCCGCCGAGAGACGCCAGTCATACCCTAAGCCCTTTGGGTTTAGCGCCAGGAAACTCCTTCGAGAGCTAGATATAGCTCTCGGGCCGGTGGCGCCCCTGGTTCTGCCCAGGACGCCACCCTGGAGGGTACCACATTTGGCTATTTGTCCCCACGCCTCTGCTCCCAAAGCTTGTACTGCGCCGGGAGTATTGCGTTCGACCTTTTTGGAGCACACATCGTGTCACGCTGGTACCGTGCCAGTGTATACGGATGGCTCCAAGTCCGAAGAGGGGGTCGGCTTCCACGCCGTATCCCCTCTGTTTGAAGTCAGCGGGGCTCTACCAGGCGCTGCGTCTGTCTTCACGGCCGAGCTGGTGGCAATACACCACTCGGTACGGGAGATTACGCGACGTGCCCGGTTCGGAGACCGGATTGTGATCTATAGCGACTTACAAAGCGCCCTGAGTGCTCTCGGGGCATTGGAATCTCCGCATCCCCTGGTTCGCGAAACCCGTGACGCCACGGTTTTGTCGAGCCGGGCAGATGTCGAGATTATCTTCTGCTGGGTTCCTGGACATGTAGGAATTGCGGGGAATGAGCGCGCCGATGAGGGCGCCAAAGAGTCCGCGAGGACTCTGCGACCGGACCAGCGTTTCGCTCTTCCTCACACCGACTACATGGCAAGAATACGGGCAGCTCTTCGGACTGCTTGGCAAAGAAGATGGGAGACGGTCGAAGGTAACTTAAAGTTGCGTGCCATTGCGCCGCGACTGTTCCCATGGACCTATCCCCCAATGCCGCGGCGGCTTCAGGTTGCTTTCTGTTGTCTCCGAATCGGGCACACTCGTGTGACGCATCGCTATTTGATGGAGCGCTTGCCTGCGCCCTATTGCAACGACTGAGTCGTTCCCCAGACTGTTCGGCACATTCTGTTCGAATGTCCCAGTACGGGGGATATTCGCGCACGACACCTGCTCACGGTACAGGGATGGGCGGGGTCGCTACCGCCTGTCCCTTGTACTCGGGATGAGTGCGTGCACATCGACTGGTGGACTTATTCACTTTTTGGGGGAGGCTGGCCTTCTCCCTATTATTTAAGCAGAGTTTGTTTTTTGTTTTGTTTTGTTTCATGCATTTGTTTTTGTTTTTTTCCCTTCCCCCATTTAGGGTGTGTTTTTTGTTGTTGTTTTTTTTCTTCGTTTAATTTTATTTTAAAGTAGCCTAGAACTAGGCCAGTTTTAATACGGCGACTAATGCCCATGTAGGCAGTCGCCAAATGAGCTCTTAAAAAAAAAAAAAAAAATGCACCCTCCTCTTCGGCCTCTTTTGATCGGCGGCCATCTCTACCCCGGCCTCTGGGGCTCCGGGTTGGGTGCCATCTCGCCTCCCTGGGTGTTGGCCCTCCTATTCCCGCCGGCTCCGTGTTGGAGCGTTCTGCCTCCTGAGGTCTGTACTGCTTTCTGACGTTTCGAGAAAGAATATACTGACCACACTCTATTAAAGTGCCTGTTTCTTGAACATGTGTTCTCATGCGCACCAGCATTCCATCTATACTGAGGGCTCGAAGTCGGACCTCGTTGATGGCGAGGCCGCAGTGTCCTCTACAGAGTCCATTCGGTCCGCTCTCCCTTCCATAGCTTCTGTTTTTACCACAGAATTGACGGCTATTCTTTTGGCTTTAATTTGATTTTATCCCTCAATTCTTCGGTTTTTATTGTTTTTAACGATTCCTGGGCTGCTTTGGAGGCGGTTCGTTCCTTTACGTCCACCCACCCTTTAGATTTATGGATTCGTTCCTGCCTAGTTAGAAATGCCTCCCGTTACAGGGTGGTGTTCTATTGGGCTCCGGCTTTTGTTGAGCTTCCTGGCAACGAGGAGGCCGATCGGCTGGCCCGTTAGGCCGCCCTCGAGGTCCCGGATACCGCTCCTCTGCCCTTTAGGGACTCCTACCCCATAGTCGGGGCGTATATCTTTCATTTGTAGCAGAGAGTGCGATTCGCTCCCACCTTCCCCATTCCAGGCTGTCCTTTATTAAACGTTCTGTCGGTCTCTGGTCCCCTAGCTCTCAGCTACTCCGGTATTGGGAGGTTGCTCTTTGCCGGTTGCGAATTGGGCGCACGCGACTCGCCCATGGCTATTGTGTTTCGAGTGGTGGCCAGGTTTCCTCCTGTCCCTTTTGCGGTGGCGATGTGTCTGTGGCTCAAAGCTTAGTGGTTTGTCCCCGTCTTGCTTTCCTACCCTTTATGGCGTCGTTCCCCCTACTCGACTTCGCTCTCTTTTATCAGAGAACTAACTCCCTTCGGTCGCACTCCCTCCTTACATTTTTATCGAGAAGTGGCGTTTTATCCCTTTGTAAGTTGTCTTTTCATTTATTTCTTTTTTTTAATTATTGTTCTATCTTTTTGTCTTGTACCCTCCCGTGCGGCTGGCACATGTAATTTGTTTATCGCCCCAACCGCAATTGTTTTTAGAATGTGTGTCGTGTCGTGTGCCTATAATTTAAGTGTGCGTCTGTGTGTAATGTGCTGTTTTCTTTTAGTCATTTGTTTTGCCCAGCTTTTATTGGGTGTTTTCCACGCCCTTTGTGACCTTTTTCGGGCGACTCCATTTTACTATTGCTAACATTGAGAATCCATTAAGATTGGGCGGCTGCCTAATTGTTTCCATTAAACCCTAAACTTAAGTCTTTAAGCAAGACTAAGTTCATCAATTCAGGATTATCTATCATTTCTCGGTAACCGTATTATATTATAGACGGTATTATCGATATACCTTTGCTTATTAGGGCATATATCGGGTGGTATGTGTGTGTGTGTGTGTGTGTGTGTGTGTGTGTGTGTGTGTGTGTGTGTGTGTGTGTGTGTGTGTGTGTGTGTGTGTGTGTGTGTGTGTGTGTGTGTGTGTGTGAGAGAGAGAGAGAGCAGATTTAGTGTCATCAAGAGCACCCACCCCTTCACGCTCACGGTGTTTCCATAGGTTGACCGAGACAGTGCTCTTGCCTTGTCGCGGTGGTGCCCCTGTTTCTGCCCATGACGCCACTCTGGAGAGTACCACCTTTGAGTATTTGTCGCGACGCCTATGCTCCCAAACTTCTACAGCACCGGGAGTATTGCGTTCGACCTTTTTCGAGCACACTTCGTCTCATGCTGGAACCGTGCCAGTGTATATGGATGGCTCCAAGTCCAAAGAAGAGGTCGGTTTCCATGCCGTATCCCCTCTATTTGAAGTCATCGGGGCTCTGCCAGGCGCTGCCTCTGTCTTCACGGCCGAGCAGGTTGCAATACACCGCTCAGTACGGGAGATAACGCGACGTTCCCGGTTCGGAGACTGGATTTTGATTTATAGCGACTCACAAAGAGCCCTGAGTGCCCTCGGGGCATTGGAATCTCCGCATCCCCTGGTTCGCGATATCCGTGACGCCACGGTTTTGGCGAGCCGGGCAGATGTCGAGATTATCTTCTGCTGGGTTCCTGGACATGTAGGAATTGCGGGGAATGAGCGCGCCGATGATTGCGCTAAAGAGTACGCAAGGACTCGGCGAGCGGACCAGCGTTTCGCTCTTCCTCATACCGACTACATGGCAAGAATACGGGCAGCTCTTCGGACTGCTTAGCAAAGAAGCTGGGAGACGGTCGACTGGAACTTAAAGTTGCGTGCCATTACGCCGCGACTGTTCCCATGGACCTATTCCCCAATGCCGCGACGGCTTCAGGTCGCTTTCTGTCACCTCCGAATCGGACATGCTCGTGTGACGCATCGCTATTTGATGGAGCGCTCGCCTGCACCCTATTGTGACGACTGCGTCGTCCCACAGACTGTTCGGCACATTCTTGTCGAATGTCCCAGTCTGGTTGATCTTCGTGTCCGTTACCTGTCCCGGTACCGTGATGGGCGGGGTCGCTACCGCCTGTCCATTGTACTCGAGACGAGCGCGTGCACCTTGACTGGTGGACTGATAGACTTTTGGGTGGAGGCCGGCCTTCCCCCTTTTATTTAACTAGATTTTGTTGTTTTTTGTTGTTATTGTTGTTTTCTTTCTAGGTCACACGCTCCTACGCCGGGTTTGAGGGGGACCTCCCCCCCGACACCGGAGCTTGCTTCCTGTCTTGATTCCGGCAACTTATTCCCAAGTGGGCAGAGGCCAGATAGGCTCCTAAATAAAAAAAAAATCGCCTTTCGCAAACCGGGGAGCGATCAATCTACTCCGGCCAGTTTCCGCCCAATCTCTCTAACCTCTGTCGTGTGCTAGTTGGAGAAATTGGTAAATATTAGATTAGCCTTTTTCTGCACAGCGAAGGCCATCTGTCTTCTGCACAGTGCGGCTTCCGCAAGTTCCACTCCACGTCGGATGCTCTCCTCCGACTGGATAATGCCGCCTGCTAGGCCTTCCTTTGTAGACAGCACTACGCCACGTTGTTTTTCGATCTGGAGAAGGCCTATGATACCGCATGGCGATACGGTATCATGGAGACTCTCCTCACGATGGAAGCGAGGGGACGCCTCCCAATCTTTATATCTGAATTTTTGCCAGATCGTCGATTCCGCGTACGGGTAGGGCGAGCCCTCTCCGGCCCAATGGAACAGGAAGAGGGTGTCCCGCAGGTAAGTGTCCTCTATATCCCACTCTTTGCCCTGAGCATCAACGGTATCAGCTCGGTGCTGCCAAAAGATGTTCTCGCTACGCTCTACGTGGACGACCTTTCGATCTCCTTTGGCTCCGCCCAGATGCCAACTCTGGAGCGTCGACTCCAACAGGCCTTGAACCGCGTCTTTCGCTATGCCGAAGCGCACAGGTTTCGGTTTTCTTTGGCCAAGACTAAGGTGGTGCACCTCTGCCGCCATCCACGGCTCCACCCCGACCCAGATTTGTTTCTTAATGGGGTGCGCCTGGAACTGGTGGAATCGCACCGTTTCCTTGGTCTTGTATTTGACCGACGCCTCACCTGGGAGGCTCATATTCGTAGCCTTAGGGTTTCTTGTACCCGCGCCATGGATATTCTCCGTTCTATGACGTTTAGAGCTTGGGGCGCTGATAGGGATACTGCCTTACTTTTTTTATCGATCCTTTGTTCGTTCGAAGCTCGACTACGGATGCGAGTTTTATGCATCCGCAGCCGAGCGTGTATTGCGGAAGGTGGACTCGATCCACCAGACCGGCCTTCGCCTAGCGACCGGTGGCTTCCGCAGTTTCCCCATTGAGAGCCTACTAGTCGATGCTCGGGAGATTCCCCTCGCTCTATGCCGTGTACAGTGCATCATTCGCCTGCACGCCCGAGCCGGCGCTTCCCTCAGTCGCCAACAGCTCTCACTGCATCGGCAGCTGACTTCGACGGTGTCTATGCCGCCAAGAGACGCCAATCATACGCTAAACCTTTTGGGTTTAGTGCCAGGAAACTCCTACGAGAGCTAACTATAGCTCTCGGGCCGGTGGTGCCCCTGTTTCTGCCCAGGACGCCACCCTGGAGGGTACCACATTTAGTTATTTGTCGCTACGCCTCTGCTCCCAAAGCTCGTACACCGCCGGGATTATTGCCTTCGACCTTTTTGGAGCACACCTCGTGTCACGCTGGAACCGTGCCAGTGTATATGGATGGCTCCAAGTCCGAAGAGGGGGTCGGCTTCCAAGCCGTATCCCCTCTGTTTGAAGTCAGAGAGGCTCTACCAGGCACTGCGTCTGTCTTCCCGGCCGAGCTGGTGGCAATACACCACTCGGTACGGCTGATTACGCAGGGTGCCCGATTCGGAAACCGGATTGTGGTCTATAGTTACTCACAAAGCGCCCTGAATGCTCTCGGGGGCATTGGAATCTCCGCACCCCCTGGTTCACGATATCCGTGAAGCCACGGTTTTGGCAAGCCGGGTGGATATCGAGATTATCTTCTGCTGGGTTCCTGGACATATAGGAATTGGGGGGAATGAGGGCGCCAAAGAGTCCGCGACGACACTGTGACCGGACCATCGTTTCTCTCTTCCTCACACTGACTACATGCAGGAATACGGGCTTCTCTTCGAGCTGCTTGGCAAAGAAGATGGGAGACGGTCGAAGGGAACTTAAAGTTGCATGCCAGTGCGCGGCGACTGTTCCCATGTACCTACCCCCCAATGCCGCAAAGGCTTCAGGTTGCTTTCTGTCGTCTCCGAATTGGGCACACTCGGGGGACGCGCTGCCATTTGATGGAGCGCTCGTCATCGCCCTACTGTGAAGACTGCGTTGTACCCCAGACTGTTCGGCACATTCTTGTTGAATGTCCCAGTCTGAGCGATCTCCGCGCACGTTACCTGTCTCGGAACCGTGATGGACGGGGTCACTACCGCCTGTCCCTTGTACTCGGGATGGGTTCGTATACACCGACCTGTGGACTTTTAGACTTTTTGGAGGAGGCTTTCCTTCTCCCCGTTATTTAATATTCGACTATGGATCGCAGTCTTCTTCGGGGAGGGGGGAGTGCTTGCTTTAACCCGACAACAGAGCTCGCTCTATATTTTTTCAATTGGTTTTGCTTTTGCTTTTGTTTGTATTTTTTTGTTTTTTTTGTATGTTTGTTTTTTTAATTTGGCTTTTAATATAGCCTAGATTTAGGCTAGCTTGAGTACGGCGACTTATGCCCTAGAAGGTAGTCGCCAGATGGGAAAAAAAATCCTCACGTGACAAGAATTTGTTGTGCTGCACACATCCTCAACCTTCTTCTTTCTGATGTAATGAAGCTACATCAGAAACAAGCAAAAGGATCATCAAGTATATCAAGCACAAACAAACAGTACTGGCACTTTCTCCTCTAAGCAAAATCTCAAAGGCAAAAACTCACTCCTTAAACTTCCTAGTTAAAGAAGGTCGCGAGGCATAGGCCTTTTGTTAAACAAAGATTATTACTAATATTCTTGGTCCGCATTTTAAAGAAGAGTTAAAAAATGATTTAGGAACTGCCAAGTACAGTTGAATCTAATGACATTTCTGTCACCAAATTACTAGAATTGTTATTAGATATTATTCAGAATTAAAAAAAAATATTATCGTAACTTATTTGGATTTAGTTCAATTAGATGAGTGTAATGCTAAGGCAAATGAGCAATGCATTAAAAGAATGCCTAGAAAAGCATAATCTTAGTTTAAAAAATCTAATTGCAATAGGCACAGACAATGCTTCAGTAATGATAGGCGTAAACAATGGGGTTTATACGATTTTAAAAAGAGAGATTCCTCATCTTGTACTCATAAAATGTGTTTGTCATTCCCTCCAACTTGCTTTGTCACATGCTGCAAGTGAATATTTGCCAAGAAATCTGGATTTATTATTAAAAGAAACTTACAGTTGGTTTTCCTATTCTTCAGTTCGCCAATCAAAATATAAAAATTGTTTGCAACAATAAATGATGGAAATCAGCCGTTAAAGCTTGTTCAGCCTAGTACAACAAGATGGATGTCAATTGAATCTTCAGCGGTAAGAATTTTGTTTCAGTGGATAGAATTAAAAACTCATTTTCAAATTGCAAGGAATGAAGAACGTTGCCATTCTGCCGAAATGCTTTATTTGATGTTTTGTGATAAGAAAAACTGTTTATCTCACCTTTCTAAAGCACATTCTTTCCGAATTTCAAAGAGTGAATAAAAAATTTGAAGCAGAAACACAAGACCCAACGAAATTATTAAATGATCTTCAACATCTCATCGATGTACTAGGTTCAATTATTCTAATTCCAGGAAAGAAATTAAATGAAAAAGATTCAGTGCATGATTATCTTGATCCAAAACTATATCTTGGTTATCAATTTGAAAAAGAAATCTCGGAATGTAATTTTAATGAACAAGAAGAGAGTTAAATAAGAAAGAGATGCATAAATTTTGTTGTAGAAGTTTTAGAACAAATTTGGCAGCGTCTTCCTGATAATTTTAGTCTTTTAAAAGCAATGAGTTATTTCAGTGTAACAGAATGCCTCAAACCAATTAAACCAAGAATTATAGACCTTTCAAAGCATTTTAATGACGATCCAGAGATTCTGACACAAATTGATTTTCAATGGAGAAATTTGCAAACAATAAAGTGGACACAAGTCGCAGATACAGTTGCATTTTGGATTGAGGTATCATCGTATAGGGATTCGACTGGGACAAATCCATTTTAAAAGTTGTCACCATTAGCTTTGACAATTCTCACCATGCCACATGCAAATGGTGATGTGGACAGATTATTTAATCATATGAACTTTATTAAATCGACTGTGCGAAATCGGTTAAGCTTAAACACTGTAAGGGCGATTTTAAATATAAAATATGGACTTAAACGAAATGAAAAGTGCTGCTATAGTTACACACTCCGAATAGAATTAGTGAAGAAGATTGGATCCCTAGATTGCTATAAATTAGCCAGGAAGAGTGATCCTGAAGCTTCAACATCAAAAGAAGTTGACTTCCCAATCATTATTGATTAAAAACAAGGTAACTATTTGTTCATATCATTTTATTCATTAAAGTTTTAAAATATATTTTTATATACTTATAGTTAATTATTCGATTCTCCATTACTGCTTTTAAAAAAAACTGATTTAGTGCTTTTTAATGAGCAAAACGGTGCTTTTTGAAATTTGGAATTGGCAACCTTGCTGTGTGGTTGCAGACTTGCAAGCTACAGCGTGGGTGAGTGGTGGTGACTGGTAAAAGATTGAATGCGTTTTGGTGCCGCCTATCGATCAATACTGAAGCATTAGAAGCTAGAATGGAGGACAGGATTTCGAGGCGGTTGTGAAGGAAGCAGGATAGGAACAGGTAGTAAATCTCCATTGTTAATTACTTATCCTTTTTCCAATCTCCAACCTTGAGGAAGTTGCACATTTTTACAACCATGGAACACTCAAATCGCCTTCGCTGTGTGGGATCCATAAAAGGTTTCTGAGGCCGGGAGTTTGGAAACCCCCGTTTGAGTCGAAACTTAAATATTTCTTGTACCAAAATATTCACCATTAAAAATAACTATAATTTCTTTCTTCAATCAGTCGTTAATTTGTTTAGTGTAAAATGGATGGTATCTGTTCAAACGCTCTTCACAAGACGCAATGCGATGAAAATGAGATATAAATATCAAATGGTAATGAATGAATTTATATAATTTCATTTATATATATTTTATAAAATTAACAATTTGTAGAAGCACATTTAACATAGGGTCATTAATAATATATCAAAAAAGGTTATACTTTTCGCAAGGAATACAATTATAATTTAGATAAATATAATATAGTGGTCTATCTAATTTGCTTGAAGCTAAATAGTAAAATATGGATATCAAACACCGAGGAGTTTTGAATGATAAAATGATGTACGGTTCAAGCGCGATAGTGTGTGGTCCAGAAAGGTTGAAAGCAACAATCAGAATGATGTAGAAGCTATGGAAGAAGAGACGCGGCCACAAATAATTGAAGCTGGCACCCTCCAGGGTGGCGGCCTAGGAAGAACTACATATAGGCGCCATCGGCACGAGAGATACACCGAGCTCTTGAAGGAGTTTCCTTTCCCTAAACTCTTTGGGTTTTGGGAATTTAGGGTATTTAGGGTAAGATTGGAGTCTCTCGGCGGCATAGGGACAGTCGAGATTGCCCCTGGATGTAATGAGAGTCCGTGGAACAAACAAAGTGGTAGAACAATCAGCACCCCGAGTGCTGAACCTCCCGCCAAGGAGAAGGTTCATGGCCGCCCCGGTACAAGAGACACTAAGGCTTCTGATCTGGGCGTCCCAAGAGAGGTACCAGTACAAAACGAGACTAAAGAAGCGGAACCAGTTTAGGAACAACTCCGGGACATGTTGGAACCATGGGTGGCCTTAGAAGCGAGCTACCTTAGTCTTGTTCAAAGAATTAAGAATTTAGCGGCGCAAAAACAGTTAAAACCTACAGGAAACGTTTGCCTCTAAGAATAACATACAAAAGTTACAGGGCCATAACCATAACCAGCAGACTACCGCAAACCCTCGACTGAAAATAGTCACTGTTAGAGGCAGGACCAAGAAGTAACGCGACCATCTTTAGAGTGTTATGGTAGCGAACCAGTGAACGCGAGAGACGGGTCTCTTCTTGGGGGTGGGAAAGAGCCTTTGATCCAGTCAACATGAGACACCTCTCAGAGACTATAGAAATGCTGTAGCGAGACTTCCTTGAACCACACTTCTACCACTACAGGAACCTAACATCTCCCATGGAACATCAGTAGAGAAAGCGGTGAAGTTGGAGGAAGGGAAAAGTGCGGAAGATATATTGCCGAAGATTCACCTCCCGGTGGTATTCGGGCCGGGAGGAAAAACTCCCCCATTGGGACTGGAAGAGCACAGAGGCCCCCAGATGTCAGCTGCAGCAAGGACAACCAAGCTATGGAGATCACTTTGGGGTTAGAGAAAGGACCTCAAATCGGGGGGAATGGTGGAGGCGGGTTAACCCCCTCTCAACCGGAGACAAGGAGGTGGGAGTTGATCCCTCCTCTCCATTCCCCGACCACGGTTGGGATGCGACTAGCCTACAAATTTAGTTACCGGCCAATAAAATTAGGCGGAAAGAAGCTGAGGAAAAAAGAGAGAAGATGTATGGAAGGAGTAGCGCCCAGTTAGTTTTAACATCGTTTGAGAACATAATTTCCCACTTCCTTGTCAGAGATTTATAACAAAAAACATTTTTTCCATTTTAAAAAAAAGTAGATCCGGTTGATTTTGAAAATTCGACAAGGTCGGCGCCGAAAAGGGTCTTGCGCCCAAACGGGTCTGCGCCGAGCTGGGCTATTTCATCCACGGGAAGATAGGTGATGCGAGGGGTGTTGGAGCTCCATACCTCGCCCTCTCTTCTCCTCCCTCGCTGCTAGGAGAGAGGGAGGAGGGATCGGTAGGCTCCGAAAGCCTATTCTTTTACTCTCTCCTAAATACTTCTTCCATCTAAGTCGTTTTTCGCAGATGGATTTGCGATAGGCGATTGGGAGGCGCCAGGATTGGGTGCAGTTTGGAGCTCATCGAAGATAATCGGACATTATCAAAATTTCGCTTTATTATCTGACTACCATCACATATCCCAGGGAGAAATCGGGGGGGGGGGAATAACCATACTGGCCAAAATAATGAGAGCTTTATGTCAGCCTAGCTATTTTCTCCTTTCTACGGGGAGATAAAGGAGAGAAAAGAATCAATTCAGCAAATACAGAAGAGGAGCAAACACCCGAGAACGAAGAAATATCAAATAGAAGAAACAACTGAAGAAGAGGAAACTCAAAACCCTCCATAACTAACTGATGATGAACGTGATAGATAGCGCTATCTACAAACAGAAATCTTACTCAGAACATGACTTCGACGTGCTCGAAACGGCATTAAACAAAAAAGACACAAAATTACCCCACAGCCGAAGCAGCATTTTAAGTACAGAAAATGTATAAAACTCCACCACGGGAAAAGAAAACACTAACTTGAATACAACTAAGACAAACAGAAGAACCAAGACAAAAAAACAATATAACAGAACAAATTCGAAGATTTAATCTAGTAAAGAAAAAAATACAGAAGAGAAAAATAAACGGTATTAAACATCCAATGGCCAATAAATAGACCATTTTTGTTTAAATAACGTGTAACGCCCCCTGTCACCCTTTAATGGGTCTAGAAAGACGCGTTTAAGTTATTGAGAGATTTCAAATAGATGATGCGAGAGAGAGTTGCCATTTTTTCTTGTATTTGATGTGATGTTGTGCCGTTCCTCCAGGTTTTAGTTGTAGCAAAAGCAGTGCCCCAGTTCCACACTCCCCTCCTCCATATATAAATATATAGTTGTATTAAAGTATTAATAAACAAGCCGCTGTTCTCTTCCTTAACAGGAAGATCTTGGTTACACAGGCACCCCTGCGGGGGGTGGCCTACGGCCTTATTTGCTAATCTCAACCGCCTTTTTTAATCCCCTTTATAGACTCTTTATTTTAACACCCTGAACACCCTTTTCTTCTTCTTCTTCTTCTTCTTCTTCTTCATCTTCCTCTTCATCTTCGTCATCTTCTTCTTCTTCATATTCATCATCATCTTTATCTTCTTCACCATCTTCATCTTCATCATCTTCATCTTCTTCTTATAAAGGAATTATTAGAAATAACTTTGATTAAAAAATTAAATCTACTTAGGTGACAACCGAACTAAATGAAAAAATCTTATTCAAACTTTCAAAAAATCTCGTTCTTAAAATATAGGGTTATGGATAAAATTGATTATTATAATTTTCCTTTCCTGCTTAATATTTTTTATCTTGTTCCTCAATTAACCATTTTTCACTTTCTAAAGCACTTGTTCAATATTCCATTTTCAATCTCACCAAAATTGGCAAAGGAATTAATATTTTTCAACCCCATTTCCTTAAACCCATTTAATTTTAGAAACATTTCGTCACTGTCAAATGAGCTGAACGAAAGACCTTAGGAGATAAACATTTTCTAGAACTGAAAAAGCTCCTATCTTTTATTGATAGCCAAAAGGCCATGGCATTTTACCTTTTCCTGAACTAATCAATATTTAAGGATGGATGCCAAGACCATTTTATTTTTTAATGTTTAACGCCATCTTTCCCCCTTCATTCGGTCTATATAGGCGCTTCAAATAAAATGGGAGATTAAAAATAGGTGAAAAGGACGACCAGAGAGAAACGTACATGGTAATGTCGGGGCACTGGGGTGGGGAGGACGTGCCAACCCTCGGGGTTTTAGTTCGTGACATCAGCCGAATATCTTTTTTGTTATTGACAAATTGCGGACTTTTATAAGACCTATTTTCATTTACCATAATTAAAATAATTCATTTTTGTAAAGATTTATAAAGAGAGAAAATCTCGGATTATTTTATGAATAAATAAATAAATATGATCTGCTAAAAGTTTTCAAGAAAAAATTATACTCTCATTATTACTTTATTTATTTATGAATGCAAACGATCACTCCCTATATTCTATGAGGTTATCGCATATATATATATTATTATTTTCTTATATTTTCATTCTTTTTCCTCATTCATTTCTCTCGTTCTTCCTTAAACAACAAAAACAAGATTCGATGATGTTCCTAATTCCATTCTTTTTCTTAGTTCTTTTATTTTTCTCCTCTTTAACGCATTCCTCTCTTATGGGGCTAAGTTTTGGCCTTCTCGAAACTTGAGATGATGTTCGATAAAATCGATAAAAAGAAATCCTTTCTTCCCAAACCTGACGTTTAAACTCCTCTATTACTCTGTCATCTTCCTCCCACGTCCTCTTTATCCGTCCTTCCATCTTTTTTTAGGAGACGATGAAAAATTAAGTTGAAATTATGAGGAATTTTCAAGAGGTCAGGAGCTCGTGAAAATGATGCGGTCAACCGGAATAAAGCTTCTCGACAACCGACCAAACGCAACCACGCGATTACTTATATAAACTCGGTATCACAGTTGGGAGACAAAGATCAAAAGTAAAGTACCTCAAATATTGAATAATAAAAGGAAAAGTAAAATGACACGGCCTTTTGCCTATTTAAAACAGAAGTGAGCTTTTTTCAATTTTCTTAAATGCTTATCTCATAAAGCCTCTTCTCAGCTCATTCGAAAGTGAATAAAATTTGAAAATTTCAAAAAGTAAAGAGGATTTTTATATCCGCATGGGGGAGGGGGTGTAAAAGGGGGGAATGTCCTTGCTACAACTCAAATCTGGAGGAGCGGCACAATATCAAATCTCGCCCAGTGAGCAAGAGAAAATACGGTCTTTTTTCTAATATTTTAAATCTCTCGATATCGTTTTCTCGTATGTATAGATCCAATGACGGGTGACAGAGGGCGTTATACCTTATTTAAAAAATGTCTTTTGGGCTGAGCATCGGGTGATTAATCCTTATATTTTTCTTCCTTCTCTTCTCTATGTTAATATTTAATGGATTAAATCTTTTATTTTGTTCTGCTATTATTTCTTTTATAACTTCTCCCTTCTGTTTTTTTCTTATATATATTTTACTTCCTGTTTTCTTTTCCGTTGTGGAGGTTTATAAGTCTTTCTGTACTTAAAATGCTGCTTCAGGTGTGGGGTATTTTTATGTCTCCGTCTAATGCAGTTTCGAGCGTGTCAAAGTATATTTGCATTTGTAAATGGCGCTATTTATCCCGTCCATCATCCGTTAGTTATGGAGGGTTATGAGATTCCGTTGCTTGTGTTTTTTCTTCTATTTTGGTTATTTCTTCCTTCTTGGTTGTTTGCCGATCTTCTGTATTCTCTTGGTCCATTCTTCTTGCTCCATTCTCCCCTTTGAAATGGGAAGGAGCTACGCAGACTAAAAGGTCTCATTATTTGGGTGTCTCCCCCAACCCCCCTGCCAAATCTGGTGGCAGTCAGATAATAGAGCGAAATTTTGCTTTGTTATTTTAAAATAGATTTTCATGAAAACTAATTACCTAATATATAAATGAGGCAAATTGAACGCATATTAGAATATTCTAATATATACATACATTGCAAGGCTAAACCTTCTCAATACGTGAAACTATATAAACAACGAAGTGTTGGAAATTTATTAAGAATCTCGAAAGTTTAAAACGAGAAATATGTAGAGGAAAAAGAATAATTAAAAACTCTACACAGACTTAATATTGGCCTACATATATGATGCTAATTGAACGCATACTTTAAACATGCACACTATCCTTAATTGTGAGAAATTCTTCTTAAATATTCAGAGTACGAAATATTCTCAAAATTCTCCACCAGTCTGCGAATACGTTCGTTTCCATCCCTGAACTTCTTCAATGTTAAGGGAGGATTATGGCCTGCAAATACCTTTTTATAATAAAGGGCTTCCTCTCTGCACTTTACAGTCAATAGAATTCCACATACTTTTTGGATGAGGCATTTCAAATTCCGATTCCAACCTACTGTGTGCTGCTCTGCATGATTGGTTGTGCTCTCTTCTTCGTTCAGTACTCGCTGATATAGATTCCACATTGCATGAGGAAAACGAGGCTCTCTCCTGTTGTTTGTTCTTCTGTCTATTCTTCCTACATAGATGTTGCAACATTGCGTCATTTATGTGTTCAATTGAAATAAAAGCTAAAGCACAGACCACTTTAATTCTAAGTTAAACTCTCGATCATTTCTATTTTGAAGAGAATGTTCCTAATCACAAAGATGCTTTTCATATTTTGACCCAAATGAAAAAACTTCTGATATCTGCTGAAGGGAAATACACTTTTAAACTAATAAAATTTGCTAATTCGTTGATAATTGCTGGAGTAAATCTAAGTTCAATTTTTAAAATCATGTTGAATAATTTGTCGTAAGTTCCACGAACTATATTATGGAGCAGAGCGTATAGTAAGAGATGTCACCCCCGTCTTTCTCACTTAAAGTTACAAACACCTGGGAAAAAGAGGTGGTGCCATTTTAAAATTACAATCAACAAAACTCTTTTCACACTCATTCAATAATTTCAGGTTAGTTTTACGTCCAAATATTAAAAGTCTACAATAAGCTTCAGAACATCCACTTTCTGCAAGCAAAAATTCTTCCGTTTGTTCTCGACCAAATGCATAAGTTTTGAATTCTTCTGGAATAACGAGAATAGCGAATTCGATTGGGCTCATCGGGTATGATTTTACATTGTTTCTATGTTGACGGACCCAACATCTATTATTTGGCATAGCTTCTTGTCAAGTTTGACATAAACTCTGTAAGCATTCGTTGATAGCTCTAGCAATTCCTTCTACTGCGTTGCTTGCACGCGTCTTTATTTCAGTTAGAATGCGGTCTCTCTCAATTTGGGCTGGAAAAAGGATCGTGTAAATCGTCATCAATATATTTCACGATTTCCTCATTTTGAACATGAATTCTTGCTTTAGAGGAATCTTCTCTTTCACACCTATAAAATTTTGTTTCCTTATCCGCAGTATATCTATCAAAAACATTGATAAACCATCACTTTCAAACTTTGGCTTTCCACGTTTCGATATTATATTCGCTGCCATTTTTTAATTCTTAGAAAAGTTTAATCAATGAAATAGTTGGACTTTTTATAGAGTTAAATAAATCAATCACTTAAAATTAATAAAGTGAAACTCATAAAAACTTAATTGTATTCGAGTTCTGGATATATAAAAAGTTCACAAAGTTTGATTGTAGGCGAGGCGGTTCATTAACTTTGTGAGGGTATGGAACGTACATACTCACATGCCGCCAGACACTCGTGGGAACCTAAAGAAATTTGTCGTTTGAGTTGACCTTCGTCTCCTCTCTCTCTCCCCCCCACCCTTCCCTCAACTGGCGACAGGAAGTCGGACGAAAGAACACCTATCTCTCAAAGAAGCTTAAATCTTATTTGCCTTCTTTATGATAGCATAGAGATTGTCCGGAAGGCGCTGCGATAAGCGAATTGTCGTGAATGGGATCTCTCTCTCGATTTCCCACAATCCGCGATATAAATAACATCGTCGTTTACCTCTCCACAGCAGTGTACCAAATCTACTCGCGTAATCCTCACGTTGAACGAGAGTCGTTGCCGTAACGTATCGACTACCAACGCGCCGTCGAGTCAACCTGGTCGCTGTGTCAAAGTGTGTTCCTGGAAGTAAATCCCGCCCCACAGAGTTTGTGACTAGAAGAGTACGCTCTGTTGCTCAACGTAACTTGAGTAAGAAAAGGAACATCCAAATAGTTACTGGAAGTTACTACTTGTTAGTGTCACATCCAGTTAGGAGTAAACTAACCGAAACTGCAGCCAGCAGCCCCAAACCCGTCGTATTATCCCCCCTCTTCCCGAGAACTCGTGTTAACGCCACCCGAACCACCTCGTCTGGACCTGAGTAGTCGTCTCTCCAATCCATCAATTAATGGTAATCTGTAAACCCAGTGTCCCTATATTCTTAAATTACCTTATTAATTAACCGTGATTGATACTCCCATTGAGTCATTATACATCTAGACGCTTAACGTCAGTGTTTAATATTTAATCCTTAATTTTTGCCTGTTAACTATTGCTAATTATTATATTTGTGTAAAGTAAAGTTTATTTTAGGTACGTGTGTTTATTTGTGGCTCCTCCCTTTTGACGTACCCTTGGCAAGACTTTAATTAAGCATCCCGTTCGGCTAATTGATCCAACCTGTATTATACACTCTTACAATTCAACAATCACAAACCTCCCCCCAGTAACAAGTGGGACTTTTATAGTGAGAATCCTGGCTACGGCACAACACGCCTCCAACCAGCTTTCGCACGTTCAGTAGGAATTAAAGCCTACCTATATATATATATATATATATATATATATATATATATATATATATATATATATATATATATGATCGTAGGATTGAGTCATAGGGTCAATACCACCGACTACACAAAAGCGGTGTGTCCAGATCAAGGACTAGAATAATTATTGGACCAGACTATGAGCAATTCTACGACAAACTCGAATAAGACTCAACTGAATTTACAACAGTTTTCTATTTATACACTTCACTGCTGAAAAAATATAACTTCACCTTCTTTGATCGTTCCAAGAGTGTAAATCTTGATGCTAGAAGAGGAGCAATTAGTAGAATCTCCTCAAATCTCTTCCCCATAAATATTGAGAAATATGGGTCGCAAATATGGGTCGCTAATGAGGCTTTTAGGGTACAATAGACAGAGGTTGTTTGTCTTTGAGTCCATCAAAAATTGACTTATTTAATCAGTTTAAAATATTCCATATATCCTATAAATATTTATAACAGGTCAACCGTTATCCTAAAGCCAAAATAGTGGGTCAATTGCCATTTTTACAAGTTGTTATTTAAAATTCCTACTACTATTTTTAATTCTTTTTCTTATATTTTGTAAATATTTGTTAAAAACATGATATTCCAAGAGTTTAAATCACCATATTGGAAAATGACCATCTTTTGTGATCTTTCCAAATCCCAAAATAATATTTGACTGTAAAAAATATCCTAAGCCCAAAATAGTGTCGTCAAATAATAATAATAATATAATAATAATAATAAGTATTTATAATGCGCCCTTCAGGGCTGTTAGCCCTCACAGAGCGCAGGTTGTGTAGCGAGTGTAGAGAAAGTTTACAGGGAAGAGAAGGCAATTCTGAAGAGGTAAGTCTTCAGGAGACGTTTAAAAGTAGCAAGGGAGGGAGAGGATCGGACTTCGGCAGGAAGAGCATTCTAGAGTCTAGGAGCACAAACTGAGAAGGAACGGTCACCCATAGAGCGGAGGACAGAACGAGGAGTGTTCAGGATGGGAGCGAGGTTAGACCGGAGTGCCCGAGGCGTTTGACGACGGGAGAGGGCAGACGAGAGATAAGGTGGAGCCTCGAGGTTTAGGGCCTTTTAGGTGATGAGAAGAATTTTATAGTGGTTACGGAAGCGAATAGGTAACCAGTGTAGCTCTTGCAACAGAAGCATCGAAGGAGAGAACCGGGGGCAGCGAAGGAGGAGCCGGACAGCATAGTTTTAAACTAGTTGTAGGGGGCGAAGTGACGAAGAAGGGAGATTCACTAGAAGAGAATTGCAGTAGTTTAAGTGTGAGGTAACGAAGGCTTCGTCGATCAAAATGGGATCAAACACGTGAAAAGATGCGGAGGAAACCAAGGGAAGACTTACAGATACGATGGATGTGCGGTTTAAACGAGAGTTGCTCGTCGAAAATAACACCAAGATTACTGACGGTAACAGAAAAGGCGACATTGGTTTCCCCAAGGTTAAGGGAAGGGAAGAGAGCTTTAGATTTGTCCACCATCGAAGCGGTAACAACAAGAGAACTTCAGTTTTATCGTGGTTAAGTTTGAGAAAGTTGGCAGACATCCATTCGTTTATGAAGGTGTAGGCTGAAAGGAGCTTAGTAGTTGATTGAGAGAAGGACACAGGGGATGAGGAAAAGTATATCTGAGTGTCATCAGCATAAAGATGGAAGGACAGGCCCAGATCGCAAAAAAGGGAGCCAAGAGGAAGTAAGTAGATGTGAAAGAGGAGGGGACCAAAGATTGAGCCCTGAGGCACCCAAAATGAATGGGCGCAGGCTCGGAGGAGAGGTTATCGAGCGCGACCGACTGAGTGCGGGAGGAGAGGTATGAGCGGAACCAAGTAAGTGCAGTGCCCGAGAGACCAAGGAAAGTTTGAAGACGATCAAGGAGGAGAGTGTGGTTGATGGTGTCGAAAGCAGAGGAGAGGTCTAGGAAAACTAGAATGGACGTACAACCCCTATCGGCAGCTCTACGTAAACCGTCTGAAACATTAAGAAGAGCGGTTTCAGCAGAGTGCTTGGCTTTGAACCCCGATTGGTACGTTTCATCGATATGCAGTTAAAATATGGCCATTAAGGTGAGAGAAAACCACTCTCTCGAGGATCTTAGAGAGGAATGGAAGCTGTGAGATAGGGCGATAGCTACATGGTTCAGAGGGGTCAAGGTATGGGTTTTTAAGGATAGGACGAATTGAGGCATGTTTGAAGGAAGAAGGAACCTCCCCTGTGGCAAGAGAAGTGTTAAAGAGATGAAGAATCAGTGGGAGGACAGGAGGAAGAATTTGGTAGAGGAGTTTGGGTGGAAAGACGTCCTTAAGAGATCCAGATTTGTTAGAGCGTGAGATTAGAGTAGTTACTCCCTCGGAGGACTCCCGAGTGAGGACGTTAAGCGGCAATGGATTATGGTCGGGAAGAACAATATGGGCTTCTTCAGACGACTGGGGTAGTATGGCGCTAAGGTTAATAATTTTATCAGAGAAAAATTTAGAAAGAGTAGAGGGGTTGCTGGAAGGAGAGGTGGGGGAAATAGGGCTAGGCGAGGAAAGACGACAGAGGAGTTGAAAGATAGGCCGAGAGTCATTCTTGCTCTCAGACAAAAGTTTGCGTGAATGAGCCTCACACCATGTATATGTGTTGGGGATGACACATGTTGTGTAAAAGAGAAGAGGTCGATGATGTCAATGAATGCACGAAAAGTCTCATTGTGGCGAGGAAGATTGAAGTCACCGAGAATAAAGACAGAACCATTAGAGGATAGGTCGAAGAGTAGGTTAATGTCGCTGAAACGAAAACTAACGGGAGCCACTAGCAACGATTAGCCACATTCATACTGCATCGGGTACCAGCTGTGGGACGCCCCTCCTCCCCTGTCAATCAAGGGATTAAATAGACGCCTGCATCCTTATTTTGCGATTCTGGCTTAGTGCAACGGAGAGATTTTTTGATAGTTGAGGGATATTTGAAGGTGATCAAGTTGGGAAATATGTACAATGGAATTTAGTCCTTTGAGCAAAGTGGAATATGTAGAGATAAGCAATTCCCTTTAGATATATTTGTTTGTTTGTTTTTTATGCTCCAAAACAGTGGTTTTTATTGTTCAATGAAAAATGAATTTCAATGACGCTTATGTTTGTAAATGATGATGATTAATACGCCAGTGCAATGCTGCTCAGTCTGTACAGACTATCTTGCAGCCAAGAGGTACATTGGGGGTTAAGAGTTTTCTTCATACACCGCGCTCAGTTCAGCTGGGTCATGGTGCATATGAAATCAATGCCATTGGCAGACATGTCAAAATATCTAAAATTAAAAGAGGTGCGGATGGTATAAAAATAAACTATTAAAAATTAGTGGTACTCAATACCACATTTGCGCCTTTTGCTAAACATTAAAATCGGTCGTTGCGCTAGACTTCTTTAAAGACATTAATGTCTTTTAGGAACCTGAAGAGTGCTTGTTGATCACAGTTTTTGGACATTGGAGATAAAACCGATTTCAGGGCTGAATTTGCTGGATTATTGTTCAAGGAAGGGAATGCTCTTGTCCTCTGGTTAATGAGGGGGGGGGGAGGAGGGCATTCTATAAGGATGTGAAGGATGGAAGCCGGCATATTGCAAGAGGCACATATGGGTGGTGGGGCGCCACACATGAGGTGCCCATGCGTAAGCCTTGTGTGCTCAATCCTCAACCTGCTCAATATTGTCTCCTCTCTCCTGCTCAATGGCTGGTCTCTATTTGGCCATGGAAGCACAAATGGTTTTACGCCATGAAGCTTAGTTAGGGGATCTATCCCTCCCCACTCCTGCTGCCAAAGTGAGTAGGCATATGCCCTCACCAGTGGATACTGGTCACTAGCGGGGACCGGTGCCCCAATGGGAGCAGGCCCTCTCCCAGCTGCTTCCTTTGCGGCTTTATCCGCTTTTTCGTTTGAGTTTATCCCTATATGGCCAGGGACCCAGCAGAAGGTAATTTTGTGCTTAGTACTCATCCAGTAGACCCAGTACTGAATTTTGAGGACAAGTGGGTGCTTGTTGTATAGGGAACTTATAGAATCTAGTACACTTCTTGAGTCGGAATAGATTACATAAGAATCAGGTGGTGAGCTGGAGATCTCATGAAGTGCAGCAAGTATCGCTGTAAAAATGGATGCATGGGGTGGGGGTGTGACTAAGGTAGTCCCCGTGGGTGATATCACACCTGCCCCAACACCAACCGGGCCTTTCGAACCATCAGTGAACACAGGTTTCATGGGATGGTTTTCGTTTATATGTTGCAAGAATATATTTTTCAGTGTGAGAGGGTGGAGGTCTGTTTGATTTATTGGGAATGTAGAAGTTTTCGCACACTTCAGCGGTGCCTCTGATCCACGGTGGGACTTGTTTGGTAGCTGGGCATCCCGATAGCACTTCCAATATGCACTGCATGCTCACCCATCCTTAACCCAAATGGTCATGCGATGGATGGAACTCTATCATAAATTGCATTTGAACGTCTCCCTAGGATGCTCTGGTAGAATGGGGTATTAGGTATTTGTTGAATACAGATTTTTTTTTTTTTTTTTTTTAAGAGCTCATCTGGCGACTGCCTACTTGGGCATTAGTCGCCGTATTAAAACTGGCCTAGTTCTAGGCTACTTTAAAATAAAATTAAAGAGAAAAAAAAAACAACACCCCAAAAGGGGGAAAGGAAGCAAGCTGGTGCGTCGGGGAAAGGTCCCCCCGGCGCAGGAGCGTGCAACTAAAGGAAAAAAAAACAAACAAAAAACAAATGCAAAAAAAAAACAAAACAAAAAAAAACAAACAAACCTTGCTTAAATAATAGGGAGAAGGCCGGCCTCCCCCAAGAAGTCAACAAGTCCACAAGTCAATGTGCACGAATCTGTCCCGAGCACAAGGGACAGGCGGTAGCGACCCCGCCCATCCCGGTACTGGGAAAGGTATCGTGCGCGAAGATCACCCAGACTGGGACATTCGACAAGAATGTGCCGAACAGTCTGGGGGACGACGCAGTCGTTGCAATAGGGCGCAGGCGAGCGCTCCATCAGATAGCGATGCGTCACACGAGTGTGTCCGATTCGGAGACGACAGAAAGCAACCTGAAGCCGCCGCGGCATTGGGGGATAGGTCCATGGGAACAGTCGCGGCGCAATGGCACGCAACTTTAAGTTCCCTTCGACCGTCTCCCATCTTCTTTGCCAAGCAGTCCGAAGAGCTGCCCGTATTCCTGCCATGTAGTCGGTGTGAGGAAGAGCGAAACGCTGGTCCGGTCGCAGAGTCCTCGCGGACTCTTTGGCGCCCTCATCGGCGCGCTCATTCCCCGCAATTCCTACATGTCCAGGAACCCAGCAGAAGATAATCTCGACATCTGCCCGGCTCGCCAAAACCGTGGCGTCACGGATATCGCGAACCAGGGGATGCGGAGATTCCAATGCCCCGAGAGCACTCAGGGCGCTTTGTGAGTCGCTATAGATCACAATCCGGTCTCCGAACCGGGCACGTCGCGTAATCTCCCGTACCGAGTGGTGTATTGCCACCAGCTCGGCCGTGAAGACAGACGCAGCGCCTGGTAGAGCCCCGCTGACTTCAAACAGAGGGGATACGGCGTGGAAGCCGACCCCCTCTTGGGACTTGGAGCCATCCGTATACACTGGCACGGTACCAGCGTGACACGATGTGTGCTCCAAAAAGGTCGAACGCAATACTCCCGGCGCAGTACAAGCTTTGGGAGCAGAGGCGTGGCGACAAATAGCCAAATGTGGTACCCTCCAGGGTGGCGTCCTGGGCAAAACAAGGGGCGCCACCGGCCCGAGAGCTATATCTAGCTCTCGAAGGAGTTTCCTGGCCCTAAACCCAAAGGGCTTAGGGTATGACTGGCGTCTCTCGGCGGCATAGGCACCATCGAGATCAGCTGCGGATGCAGTGAGAGCTGTTGGCGAGTGATGCACTGCACGCGGCGCAGAGCGAGTGGCATCTCCCCAGCATCGACCAACAGGCTCTCAATGGGGGAAGTGCGGAAGGCACCGGTCGCAAGGCGAAGGCCGGTGTGGTGGATCGAATCCACCTTCCGCAATAAACGCTCGGCTGCGGATGCATAAAACTCGCATCCGTAGTCGAGCTTGGAACGAACAAAGGATCGATAAAAAAGTAGGGCAGTAGCCCTATCAGCGCCCCAAGCGCTGAACGTCACGGAACGGAGAATGTCCATGGCGCGGGTACAAGAGACCCTAAGGCTGCGAATATGAGCCTCCCAGGTGAGGCGTCGGTCGAATACAAGACCAAGGAAACGGTGCGACTCAACCACATCCAGGCGCACCCCATTAAGAAACAAATCTGGGTCGGAGTGAAGCCGTGGATGGCGGCAGAAGTGCACCACCTTAGTCTTAGCCAAAGAAAACCGAAACCTGTGCGCTTCGGCATAGTGAGAGACGCGGTTCAATGCCTGTTGTAGTCGACGCTCCAGAGTTGGCATCTGGGCCGCGCCAAAAGAGATCGAAAGGTCGTCCACGTAGAGCGTAGCGAGAACATCTTCCGGCAGCACCGAGGTGATGCCGTTGATGCTCAGGGCAAAGAGTGTGACACTGAGGACACTTCCCTGCGGGACACCCTCTTCCTGCTCCTTTGGGCCGGAGAGAGCTCCCCCCACCCGTACGCGGAATCGACGATCTCGCAAAAAATCAGATATAAACATTGGGAGGCGTCCCCTCGCCCCCATCGTGTGGAGAGTCTCCATGATACCGTATAGCCATGCGGTATCATAGGCCTTCTCCAAATCGAAAAACACCGTGGCGTAGTGCTGTCTACGAAGGAAAGCCTCGCAGACGGCATTTTCCAGTCGGAGCAGAGCATCCGACGTGGAGTGGAACTTGCGGAAGCCGCACTGTGCGGAAGACAGATGGCCTCCGCTGTCCAGGAAAAAGGCTAATCTAACATTTACCAATTTCTCTATCAACTTGCACACGCAGGAGGTTAGAGAGATTGGGCGGAAACCGGTCGGAGTAGAGTGATCTCTACCCGGTTTGCGAAAGGCGAGCACAGTAGCGATTCGCCAGGAGTCTGGGAGAAGACCTTCCACTCAGATCCTGTTGAACAAATCTAACAGAAAGGCCATGCCTTGCTCACCCAGGTGCGAAGCATGGCGTACGGGACATCTTCCGGACCATGGGCGGTGTCCGCGCACGAAGCGAGAGCGGAACGCAACTCACTCACAGTAAACTGGTCGTTGAAGGGTTCTCCGCCTCTGGAGCTAAAGTCCAGCCGGCGGCCTTCCGCGACATCACGACGTGCATTGAATGCTGGCGGAGCAGCATCACGGCTAGAGAATTCGGAAAAAGCGGTCGCTAAGGATTCCGCCACGGACGCGGGGTCCGAGATTGCGGTCTTATTCTCATGGAGAACGGGAGGTGGCTCCTGCGAGAACTTGCCCCGAATCCTTTTGACTCGCTTCCACACCTCAGCTAAAGGGGTCTTCCCGTTAAGTGAAGACCCGTAGGCCCGCCAAGAAGAGCGTCGGGCGTGCTTCGAAATATACCGGAACCTAGCCCTAGCCCGACGAAATTCAGCGACAGTGAAATCGTTCGGGCGGCGCTTATAGCGCATCTAGGCATAACGCTTCTGTTTGAGGGCCGTCTCACACTCGGCCGACCACCATGGGAGTGGTCGGCGTGCAAAACGGCCAGACGTCCTAGGAATAGTAGTCAGGCCCGCGGCGATGAGGTTGCCGGAGAAGAACTCAACGGCCTCATCTACCGACCTAAACTCCTCGACTGAGATAGAGAATTCAGTCATTTCCTGAAATGCAGGCCACCGCGCCCGCGCCAAGCACCATCGAGGTGGTCTCTCAGGCGGCAGTTGCCCTGAGAATGATATTTGAATGGGAAAGTGATCACTACCATGGAGGTCATCGACCACCCCCCAATCAAAATCAGGCTGTGCATCCGAAGAGCACAAAGATAGGTCAAGGCAAGAAAATGAAGCGGTTCTCGGACAGTGATGCGTAAACTCATCCACGTTTAGGACACCCATCTCAAGCTCTTCGATCAGATCGGCAAGGACTTGTCCCCTGGGATTTATGGAGTAATCTCCCCAGAGAGGATGCCTGCCGTTCAGATCTCCAAGCAAGAGATAGGGCCTCGGCAACCGTGCCACGATGCGGCGGAAGTCCCCCGCGTCGAAGTCAGCTGACGGTGGAATGTACGCAGAAATGATAGTATACCTCCTATCCAGGTGCAGCTGCACAGCCACTGCCTGAAAGGAGGTATCTAAAGAGAAAGGAAGAACGGAGACATCATGCCGGGTGTAAACTGCGCATCCCCCAGCCCGGCCCTCCCGCGGTGGTGGGGTCGCAAGACCCTTATACCCCGGGAGGGCAGGGAGGGGGCACGCACCTAGCATGGTCTCCTGCAAAAAAATAGCTAACGGGGAACGGGACGAGACGAGCCTCCGCAGCTCCTCCCAGTTGGCCCGGAGTCCACGGCAATTCCATTGAAGGAATATGCCCTCCAGGCCTAGCTCGGAGGAGACGCGGGGGCCCTCCTCGAATTGAAGACCCTCACGGGAATGGCCGTACGCTTCCCGGGGGCAGAACCCCGGGCGCTGTTGGCCGGACAAAGCGCTGTCGCTTTCGAGGACTTATTGTGGGAGGTTGGGCTCGCCATGCGAGTCTTTTCCTCCCTCCGCCTCGAAACCTTAGGCGGGCGTTGCGGCTTCGGAGGCGGGGGGCCCTCTTTTCGAGGAACCACCGTCTCCGAGCCACTCGCTCCACCTCGGGGCGTGGGCGAAGGAGCCGAAGCTCCTTTGTTGCTGTCCTCCTTTCGGGGGACAGCTTTAGGAACCCCGGAAGATGGCCTAGCGACCATCTTCAGGGGTGTTGCCTCCTGTGAGTCTAACGACTCGGTGGATGCGCGTGGCCGTTTCGCCTTACGGGAAACGGTCACGCTGGGGGAAGAGGGGGGAGCCCTGGTTTTAGCCGGGGCAGGGTATGAACCCTTTTTGCCGCCAGCTTTACCAGGGGAGCGCCCGGGTTGGGTAGAGCCCGCAGAAGGGCTCCGAATGGGCGCGGAAACAACTTTGCTCGTTGGCCTGGATGGGCCAGGAGCAGAGGGTGCCTTTCTAACTATTGAGGCATATGACGTCCCAGGCAGAGCCGGGCGCGCCAGGACCAAGTCCTTAGCCTCGCGGAATGAGAGTCGATCCTGGGCCTGAACGGCCAGGATTTCTTTCTCCAGGAGATATGCACCACATTGCTTCGAAGAAGCAGGGTGCGGCTCTCTGCAATTGACACACTTGGCCACACACGATTTGGACTTATCGTGTGCGACCTTGGAGCAATTTACACAGACTTCGGGTGACCCCGATTTTGCACGTCTACATGATCGATTCGTATAGCCGAAGCGGTGACAGTAATAGCACCGCCGCGGCAGTGGCACGAATGCCTTCACGCGGTAGCGGTACCAACCGGCACGCACCGACTCAGGGAGCTTGTCACAGTCGAACGTGACGAAGAGTGTAGGGGTGGGTCTCGAGGCCCCTCCCTGTTTTATCATCACACGTTCGACCTTGACCGCCCCATGGTCGGCCAGCTCTAAGGTGATGTCCTCAATGGAGTAGTCAACGAGTTCCCTCGCATAAACTACTCCTTTCACAAAGTTCATGGTAGAGTGCGGCGTCACACTCACCGGGGTGCCATGAAGTGTCCGAAGAGCACTTATCTTGGCCGCCTCGGCGGGATTCGCCGCATTCGCCAGAAGGCTCCCGTCCGAGAAACGGGTTACCTTCGGCTCTCTACCAATTGCACTAGCTAATCCTCTCCTCTGATGGATTATGTTGCCCTTGGACAACATGGTGCCATCAGTGGAGCGAATAACGAGGAAGCGTTTGAAGCCAGCGGGCTCGAAAACGCCAGGTAACCTCTGAATGAGGGGCCCCGATGTCATCGAGGCTCCGCCCTGTGCACTTTTGGTCTTTGTCATCGTCAGGAGCTCCGTACCCGGGGAAGCAGAGGGGCCGGATGTGCCGATCTTGGCTTGGTCGCTTGCCAAAGTGGCAGCAGACCCATCCGTCCCCGCAGCCCCCGCGGATGGAGAGGAGCCCCGAGTCTTCTTAGTCTTTCTTGTCTTTTTCTTCTTTTTAGGAGAGGAGGGCGGGGAAGGAACCCGCTTCTCACCCCCGCCGGTAGAAGCCCCCAGGCCAGATGGACCGGCCTCAGCCAGGTCCTTCTCTGAAATGGAGAAGGTCCTGGTGGTCGCAGGGGCATCATCCGGAGGAGATTCCTCCCCTCCTTGTCCTGCCTGAGAATCCACAGCCGTTTGATGAGGACCTTGCATAGGGGCGGATTCGGGTTCGGTGCTTGGCGCCGAGCCCGGATTCCCCCCCATGGAAGGCCCTACCGTCTGAGGCTGGTTTTCCTCAAGGACCATGTCTATCACAGGAGGGGCCTCCAGTTGGCTATCCCCTCCCAGGACATCGCAGGTCCCCTTGGCAGCGTCATAAGTCTTTAGTGGGGAGGCACAGGCCTTGACCCCGGCAAGGTTTAATATTTTTGCCAGCAGGTCTTTTGAGGGAAGCGACCGAAGGGGCCTGGCTTCCCTCTCCCCCCTAAGGGGGTTTGCCCTACCGAGCCGCTTGTACGAGGGGCGGTCGGCAATGGGCTGCCTGCTGGCTTTCTTGGCAGTCCCCTTAGAAAGCAAAGGAGGGACTGCCACTGGAGATAGGGAGGTGCCCGAAAGCACCTCCAGAGAAGGGGGTGAGGGGGAGTCCCCTACACCCGTAGGCGTAGGAGAGGAGTAAGCCTCCTCTCCGGTATGGAGGGTCCCCTGCGCAAGCACAGGGGGGGGAACCTCCATCTTTTCTGTGGAGCTGCACAAGGGCGGCTCCGTTGTTTTAGGGGGAATTAAGGGGAGATGTGTTTTTTTTTCATCATTGGGCATGGTGACCCTCTTTGTTTTACGGGACGCAATCGCTCACCACCTCTTGCAGTAGCCCGCACTGCAAGAGGTGCTTACAGCCCCGGCAGAGCCAGGCGCCGCCATTTGGGACCACCCCTCCCGCCTGGTGGCCTGGCAGTCCTTCGGCATGGCGGCTCCACCTTGAACGCGGCGTAAAAAAGATAATTTTTGAAGAGGAGAGGAAAAGGGATGTGAGGAAGGTATGGGTGGGAATGAAGCAGGTTGTTAAAAAAACCCCATCCCGAACCGGAGCTGAGGGGTTAGGGAACAATGTCCCCTCCCCCCTCAGCCCCCATCCGGGGTGGTTGGCTTGAGTAGAAGGTCAGCATTCTACCCTGTGAAATTAGAGGCTGACCAGAGAAAGTTGTGGGAGAGGTTGTATGAAAAGCGACGAGGTAGGGGTGAAATCGGGCTATCTGAAGGAAGGAAGAGAGGCTAAGCTGGGGCCGGACGGAGCGCTGGATCCCGTCAGCACGGCGGCCAGGATGGCAAATCACCGCGCCCCTTACGGGGTGTTGAATACAGAAGAAATATTTCAGGTTCTGAATCAATCGGTGGTATTTTAATGGGAGAAGGCCGCTTTCGGCATATAGGCTCGGCACTGGGGAAGATTTGAAGGCCCCCAGGACGAGGCCTAACTCCCAGGTTGCGGATTGGTTCCAGGGCCTTGAGGTTTGTATTATTTGCTGAGCTGTATATCTGAGAACCATAATCCATTTTACTCTGCACTAGGCCAGAGTAGAGCATACAGAGTGTTTGGCTGTCTGAACCCCAGCTTGTATGAGAGAGGAATTTCATTAAGTCCAACCTCTTTGCGCATGACTTCTTTAGCTTAGTTATGTGGTGTTTTCATGTTAGTTTTCTGTCAAATCTAATACCCAGGAAATTTTTATCTTCTTCAAACTTTATAGGGGTCTTGTTGAGGAAAAGCTCTAGGGTGTCCCATAGAGCATTCCTGGGTTTGGAAGTGCACAGCGCAAGTCTTTGTTGTTGATAGGCGAATTCCTTTGCTTGCTGTATTTAAAGTTATTATATTTATTGCTTGCTGGATCTTACGAGTCACGAATGGCAAGCGTGGTGAGGAGCATGCTATTCCAAGATCATCAACATAGAGTGCTGTGAATATGTCGGGTTGTACCCCTTTCAAAATGTTGTTGATTCTATGGTAAAGCAAATGACACTTAGTACCCCTCCCTGGAGTATGCTCTCTATTTGTTCATAAGGGTGGGAGAGTGCATTGTCTACCTTGACTTGAAATGTGCGTCTTAGAAGGTAATTTTGGATAAATCTGGTGAGGTAATCTCTAAATCCCCAGTCGTGGAGCTGTTGGAGAATGCCCCTCCTCCAGCTCGTGTCATACGCTTTTTCTATGTCAAAGAAGACACCGACGACATGGTGTCTTCTTGCGAAGTTGTCTCTGATGAAGGTCTCCATTCGAACTAGTTGGTCAGTAGTAGATTGACCCTTTCTTAAACCTGACTGCACTGGGGTAATCAATTGATCTTTTTCCAGGAGCCAGACAAGTCTGGCATTTACCATCATTTCCATCAGCTTACATAGACATGATGTTAATGAGATGGGGCGGTAATCGGCTGCCTCGGTGCCACTCTTTCCGTCTTTTTTAAATGGGAGAACAATAGACTTTTGCCAGATGGAAGGAAACATTCCCTATATCCATATTTTGTTAAATATCTTAAGGAGGTGGTCTTGGAATGCAGGGGCTAAGTTCGCGATCATACCATAGGTGATCTCATCTTGTTCCGGTGCGGTGATATGAGATTGTTTCAAAGCTGCTTTGAATTCAGTCATGGTGAGGATATTGTTGTATGGTTTGTCAGCTGCATGTTCACTCATTAACTCCAGGGGTATTGATTCCAGTGTCTTTCTTAGTTTTTGGAATGGTTTGGGGTAACTTATTGGATCTGAGTAATTTGCGAATGTTTGG
This sequence comes from Ceratothoa steindachneri, assembly GCA_963969495.1. Lineage (NCBI taxonomy): Eukaryota > Metazoa > Arthropoda > Malacostraca > Isopoda > Cymothoidae > Ceratothoa > Ceratothoa steindachneri. Next base: position 76,696 of record CAXAKS010000121.1, on the reverse strand, counting down.
GAAAATACTTGTGCAGCTTCTGAGAGGTCCCCAATTAGGTCACCTGCTCTAGTCAGATTTGGGAGACAGGGACCAAGTCCTTACCCATGAATTTCTTTACTTTCCTCCAAATTTTCCTCATGGGTGTTCTATAATTAAGCGAGGAGATGTAACTTCTCATGGAGGTTCTCTTTGCTTGTCGGAGTGTTCTTTGCCGTATGGCTCATGCTTTATTGCGCTCAAATTTGTTGGTGATGGTGGGGTTCCTTTGGTACCGTCGACTGACTTCCCTGCAAAGGGTGACAGCCTTGGTGCACTCGTCCGTCCACCATGGGAGTGCTTTCTTTGTAATGGGCTTCCCTTTAATTGGCATTGATGAGTTGGCCACCATATTGAAAAAATTATAAAAGGCTTCAAGGCTTTCATCAATACTACTCTCAGTTAGATCACTTGGAGAAGCAATTATAGATGTAAATTTTGGCCAGTCTGCCTTCCTTGTGTTCCAGCTCAACATACTTTTAGGAGGAATGTAAGGGGCTACCCTGATTGAGGACACATAGGTTTGAGGTGCTAACAATTTTTTCGAACATATTTCCCCTTGTATTATTAGCTGTATCGCCCCACAAGGGATGTCTAGCATTCATGTCACCAAGGACAGGGAATGGAGTTGGAAGCTGAGAGAAGAGGTTGAACATATCACCCTCTGTTACACAATCGTCTGGAGGTAAGTATAGATAGCATATTGTGTAGTTTTTGGTGGTATGTACCCTAACGGCCACTGCATGCAGTGATGTATTGAGTGGTTTTCACCATCTGTGGGAAGGAGTTTTGGATGAAAAGGGCCACTTCTCCTGTGGGCCCCGTAGATTTATAATATCCTGAGTAGTTTGTGAGTTGGGGGTCGGGCCTACGTCTTAGTATTAACTCCTGTAGTGTTATGCATGTGGGATTGGTTTCACTCAACATTTTATTGAGTTCCTCCCACTTTGCATAAATTCCTTGACAGTTCCAATGAATGAAAGATAATTTGCTCATTGTCTTTTCAAAGTAATTAGTTTACTTGAGTTTTGAGTTTTCTATGGTTGGGAGTATGATGGGCTTTATTTTTGGTTTTTGCATGTCTTCCTTGGTGGCGGTTTTCTTTATGTTTTATTCCTGGTGGTTTAGTGGTAGTAGTTAATTTTGAGTACGGCAGTATTCTTTTTAAGGTTGATGGTTGGTTTGCGGCAGTGCTTGTTTTGCTTGGGAGCTTCGATTTCCTTGGTGGTGGTAGAGGAAGTGACAGTTTTGGCAGACTCTCTGTATGAGTGTCGGTTATGCTTTGGTTCTTTCCTGCGTCCATTGCTAGATGTTCAGAGGTCATATGGGTGGTTCTCGCTCCTTGATTGGTTCCAGGAATGGTACCAATGCTAGGGGAGATTGCACCTGCCCTAAAGTTGTCTAATTCCTTGCTGATGTCTATGGTGGCTTCTCCCTCCACCAGTTCGGAGATCAGCTTCTCAGCAGTTTTTGTTTTGTGTGGACTTGGTGAGCTTGTGACTACTTCAATCATACATGTGTTTGGTATCCCACTTTTATTATGCACTGGTGTGGGTGGTAAATCTTCTGGGATCGGATGTATACCTATGAGTGGGACTGTGTACTCGACTTCAATGCTATCTTTTTCATCAGGCTTCCTCCTCTCTAAAACTGGGACGTGGTATATTCTCTCTCGGTCAGATTTTTTTTTTTGTTCTTTGGGGCTTACTATGTGACCTTTTAGCGCAAGGTGCTTGAGATGAAGGAGAAAGCAGGAGGGGTCTCTTATTTTGCCTTGGCGATGATCTGGATGTCGAAGATTGGCTGGGCGGTGTTCCAGGTGGGGTGCAATATTCTGCTCCTCTAGGTTGGCTGGGGGGTGTATTCTTGCGACTATACCTGTGTGTTGGTTGCTGGTTATCGGCACTAATAGCTGTGACAGTTAGTTGTGCAATCTCTTGGGTAGTTGGTGGTTGATGCACCGATGAATTAGATGGCAGGTGGGGTCTAAACTGAGGCCTACTGGGTTTTAGGCTTTTCAATGCATCAGCGAAGCTGCGTCCCGGTGCAATATACAATGATTTGGCCTGTTGGCGGGCTTCCCTAAAGCTTACTTTCTTTTTGTTTCGGATTGCCAGGATTTCTTTCTCGTATATGAAGATGGTGCATTCTTTACCGGATGCTCTGTGGTTCCCACTGCAGTTTGCACAGCAAGTTGGTAGATTGCAGGATGGGCCATGGTATTCTTTGCTCCAGTTAACACATATGCGTATTTGGATACATACTTTGCTTGAGTGACCGAATCTTTGACAGTGGAAACACCTTCTGGGGTATTCAACATAGAGTACAATGGGGATGTTGAGATACCCCACTTTTATTCTTGATGGAGCTTCAGTTCTGTTGAAGGTGAGGATTATAGTAGATGAATTTACCTTGACGCCGTTAATTGTACGGGGTAGAGGGACTGCATCTATCACTTTTTGTTGTTCTAGTTTTGAGATTAATCTTTGTAGGTTGTAGTTAATCAGTTCCCCGGACCTCAAGACATCTTTGCAGGTGTTGAAGGTCAGGTGAAGGTTACGAGAAAGTTCGACATCTGCCAGTGTTTTTAGCGAGAGGATATCTTTTTGTTGTTCGGGAGATGCTGCTTCTACCACCAAGCAGCCATCATTGTGAGGCCACATTTGTTTTGGCTCACCACACCTTGTTACAAAGTCGTCATAGACATCGAACACATCTACTTTGGAGAGAGGTAAGTTGGAGTTTGATTTACGGACAAGAAAGCGCTCGTAGTCCAGATCGGGGTCCACTTCAGACCCAAAAGGGTCTGGGAAAAAGAGGCTTTATTATATCCCATATAAAAATTTTAAAGGTCACCTCGACTCTGGAGTCATGACCCTCACCTACTCGCCAGAGGGGACCGGGCGGGTCCGTGAAGCCTGGGTGGTTGGCACGTGATGAGGTCCAACTGCCGGTTTAAAAGCAGTGGGCCCCCCCACCTGACGTTTACCAGGACAGCAGGGAGGGGGGGGGCGCCCGGATCTCCGACGGTCCATGCACCCTACCATCTCCACTACATGGCATAGCCGGAAGACCATTTACCCGGTGGGTGAAGTTCAGCGGGCCCGTACAGGAGTCGGTACGTTTGGGGGGGGGGGGGCGGAGTGATGCCAGAGTTTGGTCATCAGCCTAATGGGGTCCCCATCACCCTTCTTTGTACTCGGTGTGGGATCACCTAGTCCTTGTGAATTCAATCAAAAAACCACAGGACGGTGGTGTAGAAACCCTGTATAGGGGGAACCAAGTGGGCTAGTAGTGTACTGGAGTTCGGACACATGGCTGCCGAACAAGCTTTAGGTACGCTTGGTCTGGCTTCTCGCCTAGGACCTGTCCAATACGGTTAGACCCTTGTAGGAACTTAGTCTTACCCTGGTGCGGCTCCTGGGGTCATCAGTGCTCGCAAGCCCATTCGCCACGGCAAGGCGGTGCCCCTGCAGGGGTTATGTTTGTAAATGTTTGAACGTAAACATTCCCTTAAAATCTTTCTTAACGCTGATTGACCAATTTTTGTAGCGCCTATGTTTAAAATGTAAAATTTGTCCTAAATACCATTTTGTTAACGCCAATGCAGTTCTGATACCCAAACCTTCGAGGGGAGGCCCCCCCCCCCCTCCGGAGAGCGATGGTTAATTCCGCGCTAACCAACAAAAAGTACACCATACAATCACACCTCAAGAACCACCCCTCTCCCCCTCCACCCGGGTGCACGTTCATGTAAGCATAGCTGCGACGATGAGGGAGTCGCCCTAAATCGAAGTACAAAAGGAACATCGTTCGAAGAGAAGGAGCACGAACTCTTAACTCAGAACCAAGACCACTCAGACCAGCGAATAGAGAGAATGAGAACACAACTGCCCCGAGGGTTCATTCTCTCGAAGAGAGAATGGACAACCCAAGCCCAGCAGGAAAGAGGCTTTCGAGGTGGTCTAAGTAAAACTGAGCATAGCCGTGGTTAGACTGCTGGATGTCACCTCAGGATATTTCACTATTATCGAAAAGAAGAGATACATCGAGGCCATCACTAAAGAAGAGGCAGGCGAGGTCCTCCATGGGATCGGACTGCAGCCCGCCATACCACCACAAATCATCGCCCACAGGATCCATAGATTGGGCAGCACACTAAAGAAGCCATCAAGGAAGAAACTCAACTTCGACAAACCTGGGTCAAGGTAGTCTAAGTCAGAAAATTTAAAAATAGAGGAGAGAGCATTGACTACTCGCATGTTTTCAAAGTAGTCTTCGCCGAGATAACAATGGGCCAGAAGGCCAAAGAACATGGACTCCTCATGTTTAACGCGAAAGTTAACGGATAACAAATCGAGAGAGAGGAGTTTACTCCAGTCCAGTTCTCCTTCCGGTGATATCAGATGGAGCAACACGCGAGCAATGGCTGTAAAGAGCCCTTGGAGACGTACTCAAAATGTAGCGAAAAGGGCCACCACTGGAAACAATGTAGAAACGCATACGAAAATGCACCAACTGTGGACAGGAAGATAGATCGATGGCTATGCCTTGTTCAGTCAAGAAAAATGTGATTACAAAGAAACAACAAGAAAATAGACACGATGATTCGCTGCCCAAGCAGCGAAGGCGGCACTCACAGAAGTAGACGCAAAGAAAACCTAACTCAAGATCCAAAACAAGAACTCAACAAAGATTCTGACCTGCATATTCCACGCGCATGTCATGAATCTAACACGGCCAGGTATATTCGCAAAATAGCTACACCAAATGCTCGCGAAAAAGTGAATGGCCCAGGGGATGTCCTGCAATTCCAGATGGTACTAAACCAATAGTCAGAGGATATAACCAACCCCCAAACAGGAAACAAAACTAAAAAAGAGAAGACAAAAGAAGCAGTAGAAGTGAAAACTCCTGTACTGAAACTCTTCGGAGTCCTCAGACTCATCGGACTCAGAAGCCGCCCATCAAAACAAGAAAGCAAAGGGAAAGAAAGGTAAAAACAAAAATCTGAATGCAAGTAGAATCAACCTCTCTATCTACGCGTGCGAACAGTTTCCCATCCCCGAGGATATGGATCCCAGAAAAATATTCTAAGGCATTTAGTCAAAAATCTTTAAGTGGGAATTCGATGCTGATGTCGACATGGAAGCAGTAGAAGAAACACTGCTTCGCCAAAGCGTGATCTATATGATGAGATGTGTGAGTAGGTTTCTTATGCCGAATTCAGGAAGAAGAGGAACGGGAAGAAGAAAAACAAACCAGAAATACGCAAAGGACAATATGGAGAGAGAAAGCACAGAATGAGGATTCTGACAGTCAACGTTGGTGGATGGGATGGGAAAGTAACGGGATATGGAAACATTTCGTGGTCTTGCCCCAGACAAGACCACGAGGGGTCTTGTCATGAGAGGTTTGATGGTGCTGCAATAGGTGTCAAGGGGAATATCTCGTTCAAATTCCTTCCAGAACTGGACGAATCCTTTGTGGCGGTTGAACTCCACACATTGCTAGGAAACCTCGTGATAACCGTAGCTTATCAACTCCCTCGTCGAGCCTCGCTGGCAATAAAGAACTTCTACACGCTGTTTGGGCATCGCAGAATGGTATTCCTGGGGGGCGACCTCAATGCCAGATGCCGTGCGGCGGACTATGGTAGAACCAACGAAAGAAGCCGAAACTTGGAATTGATTATTTATGCAAAGAAAAAACATCCAGAGAATAGGGCCGGATTTTCCGATCTATATCACCCATTAAACCTGATATAATCTTAACAAGTCAAGGTTTTCCCTTTAACTACTATAGCGAGCCTGGCCCAATAGTCTCCAGTAATCACATAGCGATCCTCACTACTATCTCGCTAGCGCCGATTCAGCTACCAGTCACTCTCCGCAAAAACTACGCCTCGGCCACCTGGGAACGTGACAAGAGACAACTCAGTCAATAAGTCCCAAAGGACCTGAGCGATGCAACCTTTGAAGAGATAGAAAAAGAGCTGGAGAAGATAACTGTGTCTAGTCTAGAAGCAGACCACGAGTGTGTACCCAAGACAGGGTACAAAACCACTCCTCAACCCAGATGGACAGAGGAGATGAGGCTGATCGCTCGTGTTCACAGGAAGGTGTATAATGAGATAAGACGGGCAGATCCAAACCGTGAGAGAAACTCGCTACTACGGCATCTAAGCGCAGAGTTTAAAGACGCTATCAACCTCCAAGGAGGAAATATGAAACAACTTAATAGACATAGAAGAAACGGCGGTTCTGTAAGAAAGATTTCGAACGTACTGGAAAAATGTCTCCAGTATCACTCCAGAAGACAATGAAGAGTTCGACCAGGAATTCGAAGGCCAATTGATAGAAGACCTGAATCGGATCATACATCAAACGTACCCAGATCACCAAGGTTGCCTAATAACACCTGAGGAGGTCATGCGCACTGTAAAGTCCTTTGAACAAAGGGCGCCAGGCTGGACGGGCATTACTAAATGCAGCTTAGTAAATACCACACAGCAGATCATTCAGGGAATCACAAACATTTTTAATGCTTCCCTGAATACGGATTATTTCCAGACAGCTTAAAGATTGCTGAAATAATCTTTATACCTAAGGAAGGTAAACCCCATGATCAAATGGTCAATTACAAGCCAATCTCACTGCTTGAGTTTGTGGCGAAGATCTACGAGAAGCTCCTTGCTGACCGGCTTCAAGACAATTAAGCTGTTCAAGGAGCTCATAACCCGCATCAGCACGGGTTCCGTTGTAGACGGGGAACGGAAACCGCCCTCGCCCTCATAACGAAAAAACTCGCCAGCAGCAAAGCTGAGCGCAAATACGTACACGTCGTACTGCGAGATGTAAAAAAGGCCTTCGATAAGGTTTGACTGAGAGATCTACAATACAAGACCTTGAACCTTCGGCTAAACACAATCTTGGAAAGGCTCTTCTGTGACTATATCGTCGAAAGGAGAGCCCAAATTTCGATCAAGGGCTACATCGGACACGAATTCGAACTCGAGGCGAGTGTTCCACCTGGCAGCTGACTGAGTCCGTTGTTTTACCTCGTATACATCATAGACCTCCCTGCCCAGTGCGGGACGATATGATGTATCTGCAGTTCGCAAATGACATCACACAAATCGTCCCAAGTTCCATCAGGAACGCTGGAGTTCAAGCAAGAGGGACAGCTGCCGAGATAGAAAATATCAACATTTTGGAAATAGGTGGAAAATTAAGACGAACCACTAGAAATTCCAAGTAATTCCAATGAACTGCCGGAAAGTAGACGACATCCTCGTAGAAGACGAACACTACCCGTACTCTAACGAGGGAAAACTCCTGGGCTTACGACTCACCAAATCTGGATATTAGACCCACATTAACAACAGTCTCCCTAGCCAAAAGAGAGCTGAAGAAACTATACAGATTTCGAAGCCTCAACGAGTCGAACAAAAAGACCCCCCCCCCAGCAGAAGAATCTGCGCAGGAGAAAAAAATAGACCAATTTATACATAATTAAACAAGAAACAAACCTCAAAACCAAGACATTTAAACCAAACCAGGAAATCACCAACAAACTAAAAGAAGCAAAATGCCCAAATCAAAAAGAAACTAAACAAAAATATTTAAACTAACAACTAAAAAAAAGAAAATGAAAATTAGCAGCAAAAGTCAAAGTAAACAAAAAAGGAGGCGTAGTGCCCAAACTAAATTCAAATTAAACTGAAATTGGTAAAAGAAAAGCAAGAAATAAAATATTATAAACATAAATAAAAGGAGGCAAAGAACCAAGATTAGAATTAAAAATAAAATCCAAAAAGTAAAGGAGGCAAAGAGCCAAAATTAAATCTATAATGAAAATAAAACTAAAAGATAAAAATACAAACAACGAAAATTAAAGCTTAAATAAAAAGAGGCAAATAGCCCAAATAAAAACTATAATCAAATTAAAACTAAAAAACGAAAGTAAAAGAAAGAAATACAAACAACGAAAATGAAAGCTTAAATAAAATTAGGCAAAATGCCCAACGACAGTATCAATAATAAGCAAAAAAGTCAAAAAGTTAGCATATTAAATTAATTGAAAGGCTTGAAAGCCACGACGGAGGAACCAACATAAGAGATAATTTATATAAATATACCAAAGGAATAACTAGACCGCCTTGGACGGTCAAAACAAATCTCGACGGAGGAAATAAAACACAAAGTTAATTAGAGCAGATCTAATAAAATGCTGGAAAATTTTTCAGGGTGAGTGTGCATTGTCTTCTAATAAAATTTTTAACTTGGCTCCTGTGGTAGGTACTCGTGGTCATCAATTCAAACTGTCTCCTAGGCACACAAGTCTCGAATGTAGAAAGAGGTTTTTCAGTGAAAGATGTATCTCTAATTGGAATAATTTGCCTAACCATGTTGTTGCTAGTTCAAATTGGAACACTTTCAAAAGGTATCTTCACGAAAACTGCAGTGACTTATTATATGATTTTGATTGAATTTTTTTGTACCAAAACTTCATTGACTTTAATCTGTTCTATAAAATGGAAAATAGTCTAAAGTAGGCGGCGCTATCGTCTTTATTATTTCAATAAATGTGCGCCACCTAATTTAGGCTATTTCCGCCAAACTAAAAAAATTTTAGTGACTTTAACAAAAGCTAAACTATCTCCACCTTTCACTATTATAATTGAGCCGCGCTTCTTTTAAAATGAGACCACGATCCATAATAGAAAGGTCTATTAAATTGACCGAGGATTTAACACAAGTCATATTGAAGTCGAACAAACCGGATTTGCAGGAATCACGCTCTTTTAACTGCTCGGCTTCAGTGTTACCAATATTTGAAATAAGGTTGAATTAAGAGTTGCCAGTGTGTGAAATTAAACGAAACATACAAAGTTCAACACATTAGTAATTATAAAAATTCAATGCATTACTAAATAATATAATTGAGTAGAAGTGCAGGAATTTATTAAATAATAAAGCAGAAAGGGAAAAACAAAATAACAAAATACAAGCCCTGATTGGCCACATGTGAAGCTACCGTCTGACGTCATAAGGGCTAGATTGTAGCCCAGAAACATCGCGCCCTATCGTGCGCCCATAAACTCAAGTATTACGTTGAAAACAAGGGTATATATAGAAAATATAAGAAATCAGATTTTATTTTTCTTCCTTCCTTGATCAACCTAATTTACTTGTTTTAAGCCTCGAAGTAGGGTTTCGTTGTGTATTTTTCTTTACATCCAAATAATAATTACTGCCCCCCCCCCCCCACCTCCATTTTGGAACAAAGAGCAATTTCATATGGACAAACAACGGAGCCGAGCCATATCGGCGCATTAGTATTACACATGCCTTGCTAAAAGAGACCGGCGCTACTTAAACAGAAATTCAGTACACCTAACTTAAACCAACTTAGGTAAATCGATACTCTTGAAGGATACAGCATTTGCAGACTTAAAATCCAAAGAACACCTGACTGCCTTCGAATAATCCAGAGGAATTCTTATTTGGGGGAAAGGGGGGCACAAAACGAAAGCCACAAAATTAAATTTAGTACCATCGGGTAGAGTGCAAAAATGCGGTTAAGAAGATATACTTGAGAGCTGAATCCTGTGGAGAAAGCCCTACCAAAAATGAATTTGGTTCGAATTAATTGAAAAAAATTAGGCCTACAGCGAGATATAGCTTTTCCTAGATTTTGAAAACAAAGGTACGAGTATATATAGAATATATAAGAAATACTCCTTTTTTTTTTATTAATCTAACTAATTTCCTTGGTCTAAGCTCGAATTAGAGTTTCGATGTGTATTTTTATTGATATACAAATAGGAATTTTATTTGGACAAACGACCCGGTGGGCTCATGTGTGCTAATTCCTGAGCATTAGTATTACACAAGCCCCGGTAAAAGAGACCGGTATTACATAACTTATGGCTGTCCTTCGAATACGAAGACGACTCAAGCTTCACTCGATGAAAATGGAGATGAATTTATGGGTATAAATTTGTGGTAGCCGTCGGTTGTGCTAGCCATAATGACAATGCAGTCCGATGCGTGATGCAAACACTGCAACAGAAACGACACTCTATTCCATGGTTATTTGTCTGCTGGACTGGTGGATTGTGGCGCCGTTTTCTTCTCGCCTCTCTCGTTGTAGATGGAATGTTCAGGGTGCGATTCCTCCATACACGTCGATCTCTATGCTGGTCGGTCACTGGCTTTGACTTCCAGATTTAGGGGTTCAATATTACTCTTTAGAGGGTTGCTTTTACTTGAACTTTATAGCGTTTCATTGGCCCACTTTGTCTACTATGTCCCAGTGGGAGTTGTCTATAAATTGTTTATCGAGGTAGTCTGTCATCACCCATGCGAATTATATGTCCAGTCCATTGCAATGGTTTTTGTGCAAGCATGGTCTCAATTGAGGTTGTGCTGGCGCGTCGAAGGATTTCTACATGGGAAACTTGGTCCCTCCGTTAGCTTTAGAATCTTCTGCAAATTTCTTATATGAAATGCTTCCAATTGTCTTATATGCCTTCTGTAAGCAGTTCATGTTTCAGCACCGTAGAGTAGAGTAGTTATACATACAACGGTGTAGAATGCTACCTTCGTTTTTAGGCTCGGCGATTTAGAATGACTGTTGTGTCTTTTAGGGGATTGCCATCTTGTGATCTGACAGGGGCTAAATTGCGTTTCACAGGCCCATAGATAGTCTTCAGACCGTTGTAGAACCCATGTTATTTTGTTATTGTCAGCAAGGTGTTGCAGGTTCTTTGCCTGGTTGGTCCACCATTTATTTTCCATATCACGAAACTTGAGTTGAGTTTCCTTTCTTAAATGATCAAAAGTTAGTTTTATATGTCTGGAACTTGGGTTTGAGAACCATGCATCATGGGCCTTGTTCTTCTGTGTCAGCAATATTTGGTGTTAAGGTTGAAAACCTAGTCTCCTCTGTACACTGCTTCAGAATGGAGTGAAAAATGGTCCAGAAGTCGCTAGCTGTCACAGTTGGGGAGTTGTGGCCTTGCATCAAATTTACATATAACGAACTTCTGTAAGCATTTCGTTTTACTTGATCTCTCAAACTGTTAGTATTTAGCTTTTTTGAGGACTATCTGCGCTGAGCTGGGGGGCGCATTATAAGATTTAGCTTGCAGAGTAAAATAGTATGATCTGTTGAACACTGCAACTCTCATTGCTCATGTGAGGTAAATATCCTTTTGGTCACTCTGCCTGGTTAGTATAAAATCATTCATATGCCCATGTTTGGAACGTGGGTGAGTCCAAGCGGTTTTATATTTGTTCGATGGAAGTTGAAACGTAGTATTAGTGATTAGAAGATTATGTTCTGAACAGAGTGTTCGCAGTCTGAGACCGTTACTGTTCATTTTTCCCATTCCATGTTTGCCAAGGGCCTGTGGACAGAGATAGACTTGATTTCCTACTCTCTTGCATTGAAATTACCAAGCAAAAGGATTTTGTCTTCTTTGGGTACTGCGATTAGTGCTGAATGTAGCGATTCATAGAATGCATCTTTTTGTTCCTCACTGGAGTCTAGTGTCGGCGCATATACACTAATTAGGGTGGTAAAGCAGTGTTTTGCAAGAGGTATACGCCATGTCATCAGTCTTGAGGATATGCCTACTGGCGATTCAATTATTTTGGCGAGTAATTTGTAACGTAGGGCAAAGCCAACTCAATGGATTCTCCGTTGGTATTCATCATAGCCTTTCCAGTAGACTGTAGATCCCTCACCAACCTCTGTTAAACTATCTTCGCTTGGTAATCTCGTTTCGCTCAGTGCCACAATGTCAACATTGTATCTCTTTAGTTCATGGGCTATAATAGCTGTTCTGCGTCGAGGTCTGGTTTGGGGTTCATTATCTAATAAGGTTCTGATATTCCACTCAGCAACTGTAAGTGTTATTTTCCTTTTCTTAAGTTTACGACCGCAGTCAGAGATGCCTTGGCAGACGCGATATTCTGCCTAGGTTGTTGTAAGTCTGCCTTTTTTTTAAACCAAGTCTTAGTAACGGTCCTTCCCATTCCTGGGTGAGCAGTGAGGCTTCCGTTTCCGGCTGCTCATACATGTTGAGAGCACACGAAAGCTGAGCCAGCTCTTTTCGCCACTCAGCCAGCGGCGATTACCTCAACACTGCCAGCGTGCAGGAATCATGCTGGCAGCTCCCAGCCACATCCATGGCCTGCCCCTTACACCTTATCCTCTCGCCGGGGGACTTTTGATAATAAAGGGTCAATGAAGGGAGATTGAGTGAAATAGATGAACGACAGAGAGATGAAAAAATATGAGTGGAGCTGTGCTTGCGCAGTGAGTGGATTAATGTGTAGAAGGGCTTTTGTAGTCTATCCCCACAGCTTAGCCTCACACATAACACTGGTCTGCGTCAAAAATGTACCTTAGGTTTTCTGTAGTGTTTCTTAATAAAATTGACCTCCTAAATCCGAATCTGGCATCCGTTTTTCTCTATCAGGTCTAGTTTTTGCGATACAGGGAGTGATAATAATTTTATAGTTTATACATGGCCTATATTACATCAAAATTTCAATAGTTTTTGCACTACTGTATTCGCAGTAAATTATGTGTACATTTTAAGTAATTATGTTAATAAGTTTATATTTTTGTAGGTTAGGAATTGCTCAGCATTATAATAATAAGAATAATAATAATAATAGTGGTTGAGTTAAAAATTAACAGAAAATGTAAGAATAGCTCCGACAGATTTTGCTATGTTTGCGGCAAAGTGACTTTTTCCGAGCAGCAATGTACAATATCTCCTGTAATTAAATCTTTGTATCAAGCATAATTTGGAGTAAGGCTAGGAGATTAAGATAAAAGATTTGCACCACATATCTGCTGCAAGGGATGCTACATAAGTTTAAGACGCTGGAGTCAGGGCGAACAGAAGTCTCTCTCTTTTCGTGTTTCCATGGTGTGGAGAGAGGGGAACGACCACACTACAGACTGCTATTTTTACATGAAAAATCTTAAAGGTGAGCTTTGTATCAAGTATTTAAACTTTCTGTATTATACTGTCTCCTGAAAATGTCATTATTATGCATAGACTTAGCATAAAATTAAAAAACTAACATAATCACTTCAGCATGAACATATCTTTTACTAAACATTTATGTACTATCTGCAACTCTAAATCAATTCCTTTATGTAATATGCAATTATATTTTCCACAGGTATAAATAAGAAGAATAAACAGAGTGTGGCATATCCGGATGTTCCTTCTGCCATCAAACCCCTGCCCCATGGTCCAGGAATTCCTATACCTTCTACCCCTGAACAAAAAAAGATCCATGAAGAGATTAATATGGAAGTTGATCAAGATTATGAAACATCTGAGTCTTATCAGGTTTCCACACATGATATGGTCGCAAGACCATTCACTCAAGTTCAGTTAAACGACTTGACCAGGAATCTGGGGCTTTCAAGGGAGAATGCATAACTTCTTGGCTCACGTCTTCGTAAAAGTAATCTTCTCGCTAAAGAAACAACATTTTTTGGTACAGAAATAGAGAACAAGAGTTTCGAAGCTATTTTTTACAGCATTCTTCCAGGTCTTTAGTATACTGTGCCAATATTAAAGGACTTGGTGATGCCCCTGGAATTCACTACAACCCATTAGAATGGAGACTTTTCCTAGATTCCTCCAGTTGAAGTTTAAAAGCTGTGTTACTGAATATTGGTAACAAGATAGCTTCCGTTCCTATAGGCCATTCAATCCAACTTACTGAAAGATATGAAAATATGGAAATATTGCTTGATGCAATGAATTACTCTACCCACAATTGGAGGATATGTGGTGACTTAAAGGTAAGATCATTTTACACTTGGCATTTCTAAGCTCTTTGATATTGACATTTTCATTTTTAATTGTTAATACTTGTATACACACACCTTTTTGGTCAACTTACATTTTATAAGAATGCAAATCTGGAAATCATGAGTCATTTTTTAGTTATATTTTTTTGTTGAAGTGTGTCCCTATAGGTTAATGCATCTTTTGGGGTTAATGGGGAACTTATCCTAATTGAGAAGGTATACAACATAACTCAATAAACTCAAAATAAGATGTACATGTATCCAATTAGTTCCAATACAATGATTTAATGCATCGGCATACAAGATTTTTCAGTGCATATTCTTATTGTTTAAAGAAATATTACTTTGAATTTGTTTTTAGAAATATTACAATTTAAATTTACATACCCTGCTAAATTTCTTTTTAGGTAGTATCTCTTATACTTAGGATGCAAACAGGCTACATGAAGCATCCCTGTTGCCTATGCTTATGGGAGAGTCGTGCAGAGAGTATGCACTATGCTTCTCCATGAGAAGCATTTAGAATTGGATCAAACAATGTGATAGTTGAACCTTTAGTGCCTCCTCACAAAATACTGCTTCCTCCACTGCATTTAAAGCTTGGCATGATGAAAAATTATGTCAAAACCCTTAATAAAGAATGCCAAGCTTTTAAATTTCTTCTTAAAAAATTTCCACAAATCAGTGACGCTGAGCTCCATGCGGGAATTTTTTGATGGACCTCAGATCAGCAGTTTGAGGCATCAATGATGTAGATAGAAAAAGATGCCTGGAAAGCTTTCAAAGCTTTAGTTAACAATTTTCTAGGCAATAAAAGAAGCCCAGAATATGTTGCCCTGGTCAATCAGCTCCTAATAAGACTCAAACATTTGGGAGCTCGAATGTCTATAAAGATATACTTTTTACAGTCCCATCTCGATTATTTTCCCGACAACTACGGGGATTACAGTGAAGAACAGGGGGAAAGATTCCACCAGGACATAAAAACAATGGAATCCAGGTACCAGGGTAAATGGGACGTAAACATGCAACCTGACTACTCTTGGTGTTTGAAGCGTGATGAGAGACACAAAAGAAAATCGTCAAGGTCTTTTCTTGGAAATTAGAATTATTTTTTAAATTATTTTGCATTCTTTAATTTTTTGTTTTATTAAAAGGATCATAGTTTACATGCGTTTATTCCTGTTTCTATGATTAACAATAATAATGCATTATTAGATAGAGAAAGGTTTCTGAAAAAAAAATTCAGGAAAAATGAGGAAATCTCAATGAAAATGGTGTATGCTTTACTGAGAAAATCTGACCTGATTGAACAAAAATACATTCATTTTTGAGCTCAGGAGGTTCGATTCATTAAGAAACCACAAAGAAATCCTGGGGAACAGAAATTATTTTTCAAACGCAGGCCTGTGTAATTGATGGTGGCAAGAGTTAATCAGGACGACCATAGACTGTGAGAGGTTGCAGAGGTCTGCCGGACATCCCGTTTGTAGAAAGCCACCCAATGTGGGACCCAACTCACACCTTTTTCATTCGGGCTTGTGCTCCCGTAGATCTATCCAATCCAGGGTGACCCACAGGTCGGGTGGGGTTATTCTAGCTGAGGAAAAGATCTCCTTACAGCTACCCTCACCTGGTTTAGCCTGTTGGTTGAGCAGTTTGGAGGGGTGTGGCCGCTGGTCATAACACGCCAGCTTCTTGGAGCCACAGGTGAGGGCCGGGTGCCAGTATGGGAACCAATGTCATCTGGATCACTCTAAAAAGGAGAAGCGCAACCACCAGAGTACAAGGGTACTATCCCACTGAAACACCCCATACAGTACACCTAACTTAAACCAACCAAGGTAAATCGATAGTCTTGAAGGATACAGCATTTGCAGACTTAAAATCCCCAAAACACCTGACTGCCTTCGAATAATCAGAGGGAATCTTATTTGGGGGATGGGGGCACAAAATAAAAGCCACAGAATGTTAGAGTGAAAAAATTCGGTTAAAAAGATATACTTGAGCTTCATTTTTGGTGGAGGAAGCCCCACCAAAAATGAATTTGGTTCGAATTAAGTGAAAAAATTAGGCCTGCAGCCAAGTATCGTTTTTCGCTAGTTTTGAAAACCAAGGTATATAGAGAAAATATAAAAAATCGGATTTTTTGTTTTATTAACCTAACTAATCCCCCCAACCCCCGCATCGTCGATCCAAGTAAAGTGTGGCGAAAATTTCCTACGCGGTTATAAATTCCAGCAGTTACCCCGCGGAGATAGAGAGAAGGGGTAAATTAACTTTTTATCGCCGACTGTTTGGCGCCTCAGCTGCCCCCGAAGAATTCCCAAAAGTAGGGCTTTTTCCCCATCTTCTGCATGAGGAGACTCTCCATACTTAAACCCCTTAGTCGCCTTGGAACAGCAGTAAGAATAAGGCTCTCTCGTAACAAAAAAAATCCTTCGCCCCAAGTCGCTGTGTACACAACCGAATCCGGAACATTCTCTCCCCGATAAGGTATCCAGGGTGAGAGGGAAACCTCTTTCCCCACCGTCTTCTGAAACAGCTGCGCCGGATTACTCCTTCAAGTCCTCGAAGTACCCAGCCCCGTCAAAGTTACCCTGAGGTAAACATACCTCTCTCGAGAATCACCAAGAATTCCAGCTTCCCCTCGAGCCACAGATAAGGTTAGAACTTAAGCCTTCACAGCCCCGGAAGCGAGGTACCGACAATTTTCTTCCTTCTCACTCTTCTCCTGATGAAGATCCCTCCTTCGAAGACGCCGACAAGATAATCTCGCCGAACCCCTACTTTCCTTTAAGCCTCTTTGAAGTCGCTGTCGCCTTCTGATCCGTAGGCCCACCTTTTATCTTGTGAGCCTATTTGAATCTGAGCATGTAGATCTAATCTAAATAATAGAAATTAGACTTTTCCGCCTTGAACGATAAATCATTACCCAACCTTCAATATTTTCGTCTATATCATGTTTATCATTTTAATTTGTAAATAAAATCTATATTTTCTTTTGTTTAGCTTTAATTAACATGAAGGTCACTCTCGGCCCATTTATTCAAATCTCGTCAAACTCGAACTGGACCTGATTACTTAAGCGAATGGACCCCGCGCATCAACGTAGCATTCAATCATTGGACTGTTCGCGTTAATAGTCTGAAGTATCCTCATTCATATTAATAATAGATATTGTATAGTCGGCTACATGACGACATATATATATATATATATATATATATATATATATATATATATATATATATATATATATTGTAAGGGGATGTTCTTGAAGGACCAGCGTGAGAGGAAGGCCGTCGGAAATACATCTTTCAGCACCTTCGTTCTAAACCAGGTGAACCTTAGTGTGACAGGTTTAGAAAATTCAAGAAGGAAGAAGTCCTACAGTGAATCATCCGACGCAGCTGTATTTGCTTTCTGAGCCCCCTCCCCCCTTTCCTGCGATAACGCTGTGCGCAGCCATTCTTTCTTTACCCCATGCTTCCCAGGCATGTCTATTCCTCCGTGAGGGCAGCCACCTTAACCCTACCCACAAATCACGAAGCAAGTTTCGCCCTCTAAGCCGACTCGCTATCTCGAAGTGTGTTTGCATATACTGTCCCCGAGTATTCTCTCAGGACGGCCAGGCCATGGAGCTATCCAGCGCACCAGTCACCTGGCTATTTAACCCGAAGTCCTGTAGCCCCTGTTCGAGTCATACCTCGTCGTCAGATCTCCGTTCGTGAAACTTTGGCCCCTGTTCAGAGGAATGCTATTGAGCTCACTTCTTCCGGGAGAGTTGTGCGGCCACCTCATCTTCACCACCCGTTCAGGATTCCCGTTCTCTCAAGACTGAGACCCTGCAGATCCACAGAATCGTCTCGAGTTGAGATTGCATCTCTCTGGAGCAGATAAAATCTCACTTTCATCACGAAGTAATCAAACCCTATCTTCGAGTCCTCCTCGTTAGGACTCCCCGAAGTATCTTGTCGAAGACCTGTGCCGTTGTCTTCCACTCCCCCTCCAATTCACCCGCGCTTGAAGGTAAAGCGATCTTGTATTGTCATCCCCTGATTACCTCGTTAATGGTCACCTGCATTCACCTTTTGATTCGATTCCCCGCCCAATTGTAATTAATAACCCTTGTTCAACTTAACACAAAATTATTTTGACTATCTTTATTAAGTCATTTGTTCTCCCCTTTTGTACAATATATATATATATATATATATATTTTTTTTTTTACCCCATTTATTATATATTAAAATTATATTTTGGGGTCTTGTTCTTTATACCGGGTGTTTCAAAAGAATTGATGTCATTTTGCAATCTAATAACACTTTGCTAGTTCCGGTTCAAATGATGTTTTTATCTTTACAGGTATAGAAATGCCATTCACTGGAATTGCTAAGGTGTTTTGTGTTGGAGTAAGCTCGCAAACAGTCGAACAAAACTGTGCAGCGTGCATTTGTGATAGAGTTCTCTAAACAGTCACCAACAGCAATGCAGATTTCGACATGGCACAAAAATTTCAAAGAGGAAGGCTGTGTGTGCACGGAAAAGAGATCTGGACGACCAATAACATAAGAGACGGTCGAGAGGGTTCGCCAAAACTTTCGCGAAGCCCCAAGAAGTCCATGAGAAGAACAAGTCTGAAAACCCAG
Organism: Ceratothoa steindachneri; assembly: GCA_963969495.1. Classification (NCBI taxonomy): domain Eukaryota; kingdom Metazoa; phylum Arthropoda; class Malacostraca; order Isopoda; family Cymothoidae; genus Ceratothoa; species Ceratothoa steindachneri. Next base: position 58,172 of record CAXAKS010000121.1, on the reverse strand, counting down.
ATTTCTCCAACTACAGTTTGGCGCGTCCTGAGGAAACGCTTGCTAATGAAACTCTACAAGCAGCAGCTAGTTCAGGCGATAACGCTAGATGACAAGCGAAAGCGCAAACAATTCTGTGTTGATATACAAGAGAAAATTGAAGAAGACGAGTTCAACGAACGTATTGTTTTCAGTAATGAGGCAAAAGTCATACGAATGGCAATGTCAATAAGCAGAATGTTCACATTTGGAATGAAGAAAATACCTGCATACGATTTCGACACTATTCCATTTTTTCTTCGATTGTGCAATTTTCTCCGTGATGCCGTTTATTGCCATCTCGGTGCTTATTTTCTTTCCGAAGCCGTATTGATGTTCGTTCGTAATCGAGTTCCCCTCCAAGTGTTCTACGAGTCTTCTGTTTGGAATCTTCTCGAAGAGTTTTCCCTCAAATTCCAAAGAGAATATTGGGCGGTAACTCTCCTATCTCGTCGGTGGTCTCCCAGGTTTGGCTATAAAGATCATCTTAGCCGTTTTATATGCTTCAGGAAAGTAGCCTACATTTACGCAAGCATTAAAGATATTAAGATGTTGAGTATACGTTCCCTTACACATCTTGGTGCTTTGACGACGTTGAGCTTCGTCAAATCTAACCGGCTTTGTGCTCTTTGAGTGAAGGAATAGCGCACGCTATCCAGTTCTTCGAGTGTCACTCTTTCTTCTTATCCATCTCCCCTGTTCATTTATCGGTTCGTATGCGTCATTTCGATGTTCGCATTGAGCTCGTCTATTATTTTATTTTTAAAAACAATATCAAAGTTTCCATTTTCTTCTTCACTGATTCTAAATATCTGTTCCAAATGCTTTCTGAGAATCTCCTCTGATTTTATTTCTCCGAAGGCGTCTTCCAGTTCCAATCTTATATTTTTGGCCATTCCTTTCATCCTTCTGATCTTCGCCAAGAATTCTTTTGGAGCTGCTTCGCTATCTAGTTCTTCGATTGCTTCATTCCTTTGTCTTCTTGTTGTTCATATATTATTATTTCAGTTCCTCTTTTATTTCTCTCGTAAGTTACATTTCAGTTCACGATGAAACCTTTCATACGATCGGTCCATTTGTAAGCAGAAATTGTTCGGTACGCGGTTTTGGGAGTAGACTCTGTCTGCCTCGATCAACTGGAAATCCAGCTGTTTCATTTCCTTGTCTATTTCTTCGAGCGTTGCTTCGTTGAGGTTCGCTGGAATGTAGTTTCTTAACACTAGCTCGTAATTATCCCAATTCGCCCTGTCATAATTCTTCCTTGTGTGAGGTGGTATTAATATAGGGTTTACATATATTTGTAGGTTGATCCATATATAGTCACTTCAAGTAATTACTTCAGGGGTCATATGATAATTATATGAAACGAGGAAGCTGGCAAAGCAAATGTCCGGCTTGGTGGCGCTTCTTTCCGTGAGGAAGGTCGGAAATTTGGGGCCCAGTATCTGGACGATATTCCTGTCCAAGCATTCGCCTATATCATTCGCAAGAGTGTATCCGAACTCAGCACATCGTGCATTCAGGTCCCCCACCGGTGTTGATGCTCAAGATTCTTAAGTTGTCTCTCTGCATCTGCAGATGTTAACTACCGCTCTTGTGGACTGCTTTAAGAGCTGAAAGTGGTCGTTCTGTATTTTATCCTGTATTACCCCCCCATCAGTTTATTATTTTGGTAGTTTGGTTTCTTGGTGGGACTGGGTGTCTTGGATTTACCTATTGAGGCCCTATGTGACCTCGTAATGTGTAGTTTCCTTTTCTTCTTCTGTCTCAGATTGCAGAGTCGCTTGAGGTCTCTTCTTTGGTTTCATCGGATTCGTCCTCAGATGTTATCTGGTGCACTTCTTTCTTTTCTAATTGTGGTTGGGCTGTACTCATGTTGAGCATTCTTAATAACTCCTACGTTTAGGGAACTTTGATTGTTCGCTTGGAGCAACGAATTCAGCTTCTTTTATTAGAAACCAGGATTTTCCAAGTTTGCTATGGCAACGTCAATGATACCTGTCAGAATTTCGCGCTTTTTCCCTATTTAAGTTCAATGTCTGTTGGTTGACTCTGGAAGGTGCGCTCGCGTAGCTCTGGCTGCTACGGATTCATGCTTCGTCTTATTTGCGCTTAATTATCTTTTTCCTTTTGGGACAATTTATCGCCAGTGTCGTGTGTTCTTCGTTGCAGTTCAGGCATTTTTTCGTTGTTGAAGAACATTCTTTATGCCGATGACCATCTTGTCCGCATTGCGAACACTTTCTTGTCCGTATTTGGGCAGAAATGGCTCGTGTGGTTTCTGAATTTGTAGCAGGAGAAACACATTTGAATATTATGGAATTTCTCCTTTTTTAATATTTTCTGAAGGAATTCTCGTGTTGAATGCAAGAATTCCTTCACTATTTGCCTTGAGTGCCAATTCGGTGGTTTGGAATGTGATCTTAAACACGAGTATGATTATTGAATTTTATTAGTTGTTAACTCTTGGCCCAGGGATGATCTCTTTTAATTACTTCGGTGCTTCTTTCACCAATGCAGCTTTGTATTTTTCGGCAGATGACGCTCCTATTGGCCACCACCTGCGGAGGGATTCGCGCTTAGAGTCCTCTTTTCTAGAGTTCGGTGGTCCCTTGGCTACAGAGGATGATGTTCATATCCTTATGATCGGAGCATAAGGCAATTCAGCCGTTGTAGACTTCAATTAGTCGCACGAGTGCAACTCTTTGTTCTGCGAACAGAACTTGGCAAGGTTGACTTTTGGCCGGAACTGTATGGCCAGGGAGAGCCCGTAAAGAGATTCTCTTTGTCAAGTTCTCTAATTCTCCTGGAAGGGGGTTCCTTCTTGTGATTTGGTTTTTCCTTTTTATCTGTAATAGAAAATTAAATTACCCTCTTTCCCATGTTAATAAAATAATGAGTGATGTGCGTAGAATGAGCAAGAAACCAGAGAGGGAGTCCCTCGCCGTATTGCGGCCCCACACTCCCCCGATGATGGGATGAATGAATAATGAAGGGATGGGATCGTCCCAGGGGATGACTCATGGCGGACCCCATGATGGGTGAAAGGCGCGAGTCAACTGCATCCACCCGGGAGGTGCCGCCACCTTGTTTTTGTTTTTTTTTAATTCGCGACTGCTTCCTCCATAGACAGAGAGTGCTGTGATGTCCCTCTGTGGTCCTGGGTGGGACCCCATCGATATAGCTCTAAGCTTTCTCAACGGGGGTTGCAGTCCGTCCCTATTTCCAAGATGGCTCTGGAATTGACTTCGGCTGTGGGCTATTCCTCAATCCAGTTTCCTTCAATTCCCCCAAGTATGCCACATGACAGGTGACTGGCAGAGAGAGTTGGGACGAGGGTTATGAGGCAGTCCTGGTTCACGGTCGCATGTTGTTCGCTGGCGGGGGTGATGGAGGGAGCTTAAGCGCTCATGTCAGTTTCTTCGTGACAGGAAAATAAAAATGGTATTATTTTCTAGCTTTTTTGCAGGCTGCCAATATCGTCAGCGCTCTTAGTCAGGCTGCTAGAAGCTGGCTCCGGGAGAATCGTCCTTACTTCCAGCGTAAGAGTAAAGAAATAGCAGAAATTAATCGTTCGGATACTTTACTTATACACGTCAAGTGCGAAACGAATAACATCCTTCTTGAAGGATTCATGCGTGGCAGAATTGGGTTGAAATATTGCCTTAACTTAACCTAACCTAACCTAATTTAGGAATGACAAAAGACGCAAGGGCCTATCAAAGGTAATACGCATCCCTCAAAAACCTCCCACAAACTTCATCCATAGGATTATGTCAGATCATGCATCTACAATATATAATATAAGCCATCCACATGAATGCAGCAAAAACAAAAAGCATCACCATAAAGGCTCGGTAAAATACAAATTACCCATAATATACAATAATAAAAAACTGCATCCACAGGAATGGCTTAATAATACAGCTCCATCCCCTTAAATTTGGACTGTCTACTGTCTCAGGCGGCAAACTATTCCAGCAATCTACCACTCTTTTGGTGAAACTTTTCCTAACCTCCAACCTGCACCTTTTTTAATTTTTAGTTTTTAATTTTGAAGTCGTGACCCCTGGTTCTATTTCTACCTTCCAACTCAAATCAAATAACTTGCCAAAATCCAACTTATCCATCTCAGAACTGATTTCAAAAAGCTCAATTCTATCTACCCTCACACACCTTTTAAATGAGAACATATTTTGTACCCTCAGTCTATCTCCATATTCAAGCTGCTTCAGAGAAGGTGTTATTTTTGTTGCCCTCCTTTGTACTGACTCTAAACAGGTTGATATCATGTCTAAAATGTGGTCACCATGCTTGTAACGCATTAATCTAAATGTGGCATGGCATATGAGTTGGTAAAGTTTAAAGACCTCCTCTTTACAGTTGTTACTAACATTCCTCTAAATATACCCTAGCACCTTATTTGCTCATTTTTCGTCTCAATACACGACTCCGAAAGCTTCACTGTCCTATCTACTACTTCGCCTAAGTCCAACTTATCCTAAACTGATTTCAGCCAATTCCCATCCATTTCAAAGCTAAATTCCCTATTTTCCCTTCCCTTGTGAATAAATTGGCATTTTTCAAGGTTAAAAGTCATCTGCCACTTCTGAGCCCAGGCTAACAATTAATTTAAGTCACTGTGCACTTTAAATCTAGCCTCAATTTCTCTGACTTCTGGTACAAAGCTTTGGTAGATGTGGTATCTCATTCACTCTTAAGAGATTAATAGGTCGCCAGCCTTATTTCTCTTTAACCCCAGCCCAAGCACCGCTCCCCCAAGTTCATGTTAAGCGGAAAACTATTATTACCATTCATTTATTGTAAATAGTCATCTCTACATTGGGCTTCAGTTTGACTTAATTCTCTACCAGTATTCAAATTAACGCATTCGATTGAAATATGATTGGAAGAATATTTTGAAATTGATTTGTATTAAGAAGAGATTTATATTTTTCTATAAAGTCCACAACACCCTGAAAGTGTTTTGTTCTCTCCCTCTCGCCCTCCTCCATGGAAAGATGGTACGGAAAGTGAACACGACCAATCTCTACAAATTAATTTTACTCTTAATAACAGCTAAAGTCTCAAATAAGCAAGCAATAGCTCCGTAAACGTCCGCACACGCAGCAGCAAAATTGATACATGAAGCAACGAATCTCAAAAGCACCTCGTTATGCCAGCTTCTCGATGTCATTTCGCACCTTGATTTCCAAACAAACTTCTCGACGCCATGGGACACACAAGTGAAGCTACTTTCCCGCAAATGGACGATCACAAGTTAAATTCACTAGTTTGCAAGCTTCCCTTCCCTGCCATATAAATGGCAGTCTCCCGCATTTTGAGCAACACGTGCTAAACATAGACCAGAAGATGGAGATTCATTCTTGGAATATGGAACTATTCAACATATACCCCATGAACCTCTGAAATAGATTATGAGAAATCCTCTTGAACATTATTAGCCAAGACTTCCTGCAAAAGATCATAAGGTGGAGCTTGTCATACAATAATTTATAGTCCCTCGTGCACTCGGAAACCGAAGTAGTCGTATTGTGACACCAAAGCCGAGTCCGCTAATTTGTTACACTAATTCTGAGTCACTGATTCGCTAGGTCAGTGATCTTTTTTCGAGCAAAGTCGACGATTGGTTTCAAGTCATAAAGGAACACCTACCCTACTTGTGCTCCCCCCCCCTCTCAGCCCTACGATCTTGTGAACCAAGCACCTTCAAACTTGATAGCTCCTTGGACGACCAGCTCTTCGGTGATATCTTAATGATAAAGTATGGTGTTACTTGCACATGGAAGCCAGAGAAAGACCGAAGAGCACACGATGGCCGCTTGAGAAAGGTCTGCCTTATTCGCTTGACTTCTCTACCTTGAACCCTAACTAATGCTTGCCGATGATATAGAATGTGTCCTTTGGGCAACATACTCCCATCAGAGTGAACAATAAGGAAACGCTTGAAGCCGACGGGCTCGAAGAATCGGGTAGCGTCTCGACTAGGGCCCTCCACGTCACTGCCCGGGGCGGACGTGTCTGCAGTGGCTTGGTCATCTGCTGAAGTAATAGGAACCCGTCCATCATCAGGACGCTCGCGGTAAGTGTGGAGTCATTAGTGCTCTTTGTTTTTGTTGTTCATCTTTTTAGGAAAGGAGGGCTGGGAGTGAGCACCCCTCTCTCCGCCCATGTGAAGAGAGCAGTCTCAGGCATGGCTTTCCCAGAGATGAAGTTCATGGGTGAGAAGAAAAAGCAACCGGCAAATGAAATCCATCCTCTCCGCGTGAGCTGTCTGGGCCCTTGCTACCTCAGGAGAAACTTGCAGAGGGGCGAACTTTGACTCAGGGTTTATTTCCCTTTTGAAAGAGCATACCTTATAGGGTGGGTCATATTTGCCATTTCTACCTTCAAGGGAAAGGGGGAAGTAGTCGACTATGTAGCAGGCGAATCGCCCCCATCGGGAAAGAAAGCGGAGCAAGCACGACAGACCACAGGGCATGACAGTGTGAAACACGGCAGGTCCACGACACGCCGGGCGCCGCCCAAACTTGTAGCTCTAAGGGGGCTCTCCTTATTGAGTCGCCCATACTGGAAGCGGTCGATTTTGGTGCTCTTACTTTTTGTTTTCCGTCCTTGTGTAAGGAAGAGAGGGTCCTCCGCTGGTCTAGATGTGGAGTCGTCCGATGAAGACTACAAAGAAGGGGGTGATGGGAAAGCCACCTTACCTGTAGACATGGGAGAGGGGAACCCCCACTCCGCTAGAAGGTTGTTGTAGGGTTCCTCTACTTCCTCAGAAGTAGTTGCCCGAGAGTGGCTACGAAGATGACAAAGGTGAAGACACTCTGCTGCACACCACCGGCCAGAGAGGTGGTGGTGTGCATCTCCTCGCCAAACCCAATACAAGGGTTGGGCAATTTCTTCCGATGTGGAATATAATCTGAATGTTTTGGAAGAATTTGCCAACACGCGAAATTTCTAAAACTTGTGACCAATGAATAAAGAATGCAATGATGAGCTATATCCCGCATGTCCCGTTTGGGGTATTTAGTACATTTCAGGGATCCCCAAGGGAGCGTTAACGTTACTGTTCCCAACCTCAGCAGCGACTCACATCGATCAGAAATCCGAGCAGCCAGAGGCAGGGCAGATATCCTTAATAGGACGGCCGAAATTTGAAGATCTTTGGGGGCAGAGCCAGAGACGAGACCCGAGAATAATAGTTGGCAGTGCATCTTTACACCTAAGAACGGCCGCAGGGAGGTGTCAGCACATTACACGCAGTGAAGTAGTTATTGGGACAAAACCAATCTTCCCTTTAATCGCGCCACAACGACCAGGACCCCATAAATTCTTGGTCTCTTGGGACCTGCGGGCGTTGTTTATAGATGTCCCAAAGCCTCTTCTCACGGAATAAGGTAGCTGGTCAAGTTCTTGGGCCTAGACGGAGGGTGGAGGGAAGAGTCGTCGAAAAAATGAAGGCTGAGGGCAACGAGAGGGGAGCACAAAAACTTGCCAGGGCTGTAAGAGTAAAAGTCAAACCTGAGACGGAGCTTCCCTAATTTGTACTTTGACAGGGAGGATTTGCGGTCCCTCCTTGTACCACAGGGTACCTTCCACGGTGACAGGGATGAGGAGAGTTGGTACAGAAAGTAGATGCTAGCGGAAGAAGAGGGGTCGGTCGGGCCCCTGAGTTCCATCAACACCGCAGCCAGTAAAACACATCGCTGTGCCCCTTAGAGGGGGAAAAAGTGGTTAATTGGTGGTGAGGGAGGGGGATGTAAGTGAAAATGCATAGGTGCAAAGCATCAGTAATCTCGAGATATTACTCGGGAGAGGCGGGATTGGTAGAAACGGCACTTTTCTCCAGAGGTTGCCATTAATTGAAGCAGATTCCCTATCGGGAGTTGGGATCAGAACGGAACGCCATCCCGTAGATTCCTGTCCTACTTCACAGAGGCGAGTTGTTCTCTCTCTCTCTCTTGACGAGCGGCTCTAACGGAACGGAAACTGGGGCTGTTTCGCCGTAGTTGGTCACCATGGAGGGGCAAAATGCGAAATTTGAGGAGTGGGGCTGTTAAAATATAAAAAAGCGTTGTTAACGATCCACCTTCTCTGGAGTTTCGATGTTCCTCAAAGCTGAGTACCAAAGGCGTCATCGCAAGACTGCAGGAGTTCCCTTTGGAAACGTTTTCAAAACCACCGACAAGCGGAAGGTGCTGTGCGAGGGACTTACGGTTTCCCTCGCCGTCTCTCACTTTCCAAGTCAATTTGGTAATACAATTCCCTGAGAGAATAGGACCTCTTTCAGAATTTCAATTAATTAAGCAGCGCTAAAAATGGACAAGAAAGAGGATAGGACCTCTTTCAGAATTTCAATTAATAAAACAGCGCTAAAAATGGACAAGAAAGAGAATCGTGTTGCTGTGTAGAGATGCAAGTCCTTTGAGGGTCACGCTTCTCTTTAGTGTTGTTGCCATATTTAGGGAGAGGGGGATTTGTATTTTTTTTAAGAGCTCATCTGGCGACCGCCTACTTGTGCATTAGTCGCCGTATTCAACAATGCCTGAAATTAGGCATCTTTAAAAGAGGATGCTAAAGAAACCCATAAAAAACCCATCAATAAAATAAAGCAAAGAAAAGGTAATAAGCAGGAAGCAAGCCGGGGGAAGGTCCCCCCCCCGCGCAGGAAAATAGGAACTACTAAAATAAGAAAAAAACAACCAGAAAAACCCAACTATTTAAATAAAGGGGACAAGGCCGGCCTCCTCCAAAAAGTATAAAAGTCCAGAGGTCGGTGTGCACGAACCGTCCCGAGTACAATGGACAGGCAGTAGCTACCCAACCCATCCCGGTACCGGGACAGGTACATTCAACAAGAATGTGCCGAACAGTCTGGGGGAGAACGCAGTCTTCACAGTAGGGCGTTCATTTCAGAAACGACAGAAAGCAACTTGAAGCCTCCGCGGCATTGGGGCGTAGGTCTATGGGAACAGTCGCGGCGCAATGGCACGCAAGTTTACGTTCCCTTCGACCGTCTCCCATCTTCTTTGCCAAGCAGCCCGTATTCCTGCATGTAGTCGGTGTGAGGAAGAGCGAAACACTGGTCCGGTCGCAGTCCTCGCAGACTCTTTGGCGCCCTCATTCTCCGCAATTCTTACATGTCCAGGAAACCAGCTGAAGATAATCTCGACATCGACATCGCGAAGCAGGAAATGCGGAGATTCCAATGCCGGGGAGCACTCAGGGCGCTTTGTGAGTCACTATAGATCACAATCCGGTCTCTGAACCGGGGACGCCGCGTAGTCTCCCGTACCGAGTGGTGTATTGCCAACAGCTCGGTCGTAAAGAAAGACGCAGCGCCTGGCAGAGCCCCAGTGTCTTCAAACAGAGGGGATACGGCGTGGAAGCCGATCCTCTCTTCGGACTTGGAGCCATCCGTATACACTGGCACGGTTCCAGCGTGACACGAGGTATGCTCCAAAAAGGTCAGACGCTATACTCTCGGCGCTGTAGAAGCTTTGGGAGCAGAGGCGTGGCGACAAATAGCCAAATGTGGTACCCTCCAGGGTGTCGTCCTGGGAGGAACTAGGGGCGCCAACGGCACGAGAGTTATACCTAGCTCTCGAAAGAGTTTCCTGGCGCTAAACCCAAAGGGGCTTAGGGTATGACTGGCGTCTCTCGGCGGCATAAGCACCGTCGAAATCAGCTGCGGATGCAATGAGAGCTGTTGGAGATTGAGAGAGGCGCCGGGCTCGCGCGTACAGGCGAATAATGCACTATACACGGCGTAGAGAGTGGCATCTCTCCAGCATCGACTAGTAGGCACTCATTGAGGCAAGTGCGGAAGGCACCGGTCGCCAGGTGAAGGCCGGTGTGGTGGATCGAGTCCACCTTCCGCAATACACGCTCGGCTGCGGATGCATAAAACTCGCAGCCGTAGTCGAGCTTCGAACGAACAAAGGATCGATAAAAAAAGTAAGGCAGTAGCCCTATCAGCGACCCAAGCGCTGAACGTCATGGAACGGAGAATATCCATGGCGCGGGGACAAGAGACCCTAAGCTGCGAATATGAGCATCCAAGGTGAGGCGTCGGTCAAATACAAGACCAAGGAAACGGCGCGATTCAACCTCTTCCAGGCGTACCCCATTAAGAAACAGGTTTGGGTCAGGGTGGAGACTTGGATGGCGGCAAAGATACGCCACCTTAATCTTGGACAAGGAAAACCAAAACCTGTGCGCTTCTGCATAGCGAAAGAAGCTGTTTAATGCCTGTTGGATTCGACGCTCAAGTTGGCATCTGGGCCGCGGCAAAAGAGATCGAAAGGTCGACACGTAGAGCGTAGTGAGAACGTCTTCCGTCAGCACCGAGGTGATGCCGTTGATGCTCAGGGCAGTGTGTGACACTAAGGACACTTCCCTGCACCATTGGGCCGGAGAAGTCTCCCCCCACCGTACGAGGAATCGACGATCTAGCAAAAATTTAGATATAAACATTGGGAGGCGTCCCATCGCCCCTATCGTGTGGAGTCTGTCTCCATGATACCGTATCGCCATGCGGTATCATAGGCCTTCTCCACATCGAAAAACACCGTGGCGTAGTGCTGGCTACGAAGGAAGGCCTCGCAGACGGCATTTTCCAGTCGGAGCAGAGCATCCGACGTGGAGTGGAACTTGCGGAAGCCGCACTGTGCCGATGACAGATGGCCTCCGGTGTCCAGAACAAAGGCTAATCTAACATTTACCAATTTCTCCACCAACTTGCACACGCAAGAGGTTAGAGAGATTGAGCAGAAACCGGCCGGAGTAGAGTGATCTCTCCCCGGTTTGCGAAAGGCAAGCAAGCACAGTAGCGATCCGCTAAGAATCTGGGAGGAGACCCTCCACCCTGAACCTGTTCAACACATCTAACAGGAAGGCCATGTTTCGTTCACGCAGGTGTCGAAGCATGGCGTACGGCATATCGTCCGGACCATGGGCGGTGTCCGCGCACGAGGCAAGAGCGGAACGCAACTCACTCAGAGTAAACCTGTCGTTGAAAGGTTCTCCCCCTCTGGAGAAAAATTCCAGTCGGCGGCCTTCTGCCACATCACCACGGACATAGGGTCTGAGATTGCGGTCACATTCTCCTAGAGTACGGGAGGGGTGGCATGCGAGAACTTGCCCCGAATCCTTGTGATTCGCATCCACACCTCTGCTTGAGGGGTCCTCCAGTTAAGTTAAGACACGTATGCCCGCCAAGAAGAGCGGCGAGCGTGCTTCGAAATAAACCGGAACCTAGCCCTAGCCCGACGAAATTCACCTCAAGTGAAATTGCTCGGGCGGCACTTATAGCGCATGTAAGAATAACGGTTCTATTTGAGGGTCGTCTCACACTCAGCCGACCACCACGGGAGTGGTCGGTGTGCAAAACGGCCCGCGGCGATGAGGTTGCGGGAGAACTCAACGGACTCGTCTACCAACCTAAAATCCTTGACTGCGATAGATAATTGAGTCATTTCCTGAAATGCAGCCACCGCGGTGGGCTCTCAGACGGCAACCGCCAAGGAAATATTTGAATGGGAAAGTGATCACTACCATGGAGGTCATCGACCACCCTACAATCAAAATCAGGCTGTGCATACAGAGAGCACAGATATAGATCAAGGCAAGAAAACGAAGCGGTTCTCGAGCAGTGATGCGTAAATTCATCCACATTTAGGATACCTATCTCAAACTCTTCCATCAGATCGGCAAGGACTAGTCCCCTAGGATTTTTTGAGTAGTCTCCCCAGAAAGGAAGTCTGCAGTTCAGATCTCCAAGCAAGAGAAAGGGCCTCGGCAACCGAGCCACGACGCAGCGGAAATCCCCCGCGTCGAAGTCAGCTGACAGTGGAATGTACGCAGAAATAACAGTATATTTTATATCCAGGTGAAGCTGCACAGCCACTGCTTGAAAGGAGGTATCTAAAGTGAAAAGAAAAACGGAGACATCATGCCGGGTGTAAACCGCGCATCCTCCGGCCCGGCCCCCATCTCGTGGTGGTGGGGTCGCAAAACCCTTATACCCCGGGAGGGCGTCAGGAAGCACGCGCCTAGCATGGTCTCTTGCAGAAAAATAGATAACGGGGAACGGGACGAGACGAGCCTCCGCAGCTCCTCCCAGTTTGCCTGGAGTCCGCGGCAATTCTATTGAAGGAATCTTCCCGCGAGGGCTAGCTTGGAGGAGACGCGGGGGCCCTATTCGAACAGAAGACCCTCACGGGAATGGCCGTACGCTTACCGGAGGCTCTGTTGACCTCACAATGAGCTGAAGGCGCTGTCGCCTTCGAGGACTTTTTGGGGGAGGTTTAGCTCGCCATTCGAGTCTTTTCCTCCCTCCGCCTCGAAACCTTAGGCTGGCGTTGGGGCTTCGGAGGCGGGATGCCCTTTTTCGAGGATCCACCGTCTCAGATCCAACCAGCCCACCACTAGGCTTGGGCGAAGGAGACGAAGCTCCTTTCGGAGGGCAGCTTTAGGAACCTCGGAAGATGGCCTGACGACCAAGTTCACGGGTGTTGACTCCAGTGAGTTCAACGAGTCGGTGGAGGCGCGTGGGCGTTTCGCCTTACGGGAAACGGTCACGCTGGGGGAAAGGGGGTGGTCCTAGTTTTAGCCGGGGCTGCGTGTGAACCCTTTGTGACCCCAGCTTTACCAGGGGAACGCTCGAGTTGGGTAGAACCCGCAGAAGGGCTCCGAATGGGCCAGGAGCAGAGGGTGTCTTTCTTAGGATTGAGGCGTAAAACGTCCCAGGCAGAGCCGGGCGCGCCAGGACCAAGTCCTTAGTCTCGCGGAATGAGAGACGATCCTGGGCCTGAACGGCCAGGATTTCTTTCTCAAGGAGATATGCACCACATTGCTTCAAAGAAGCGGGGTGCAGCTCTCCGCAATTGACACACTTGGTCAGGGTCGTGTTATCAATAAGGATGAGCAGGTTGAAGCCTCGGGCGGGACCCACCATAAACATGGGGCTCATGCAATCTCTTTTCATCGAAGCTTTTTATCTATCGAAAAATAGACATTAAAATCACCCGAGAAGTGCATTTTCATTACCCAATCCCTCAAATAATTCACTACCTATAAATTCATGTTGATACCGTAATGGTATTTTGTTTTACCAAACATTCTCCTCTGTTTTTGTTATTCTATTTATATGATAAATTGTAAGAAAGGATAGTGTCAAATGCACGGGGAGGGAGGGGCGGTCACAAGTAGGCGGAGAACACAGGGGGCGTGCCAGCAGCAAACACGCCCTCCCCCCAACACGATCTGCAATTATTGATAAGAAAATAAATAATTTGAGATGATGCGAAATTTACTTATTTTTATGAATTACATGTACGTGGTACTTGCCACAGGATTAAAAATAATGTATGAAAACAAATGTATTCTTTAATCAATTTAAAAAGAGAGACGAAGAAAACTAAGGTTATCGCAGAACAAAACAAAGGAAAAGGAGAAAGAAATGTTACGAAAAATACATGGAATAAGAAGGGCTTGGACTTACAAGGTGAATTTCGTTGAGGTTTTAATAATAATCGAAATATTCTCTGGAAGGAAAGAAAAAGGGGGAAAACCTAAAAAAGGGGAAAGGAAAGAACCAAATCAGGAGTGACCTCTGCTTCCTCTTCCCCGCGGTCGTAGGACTCCCTCTTAAGGGGGTCACTTAACACCGCATAAGCAGAATTAATTTCCTTGAACGCGGCTTCTCCTGACGGCTTTTCCTCCGCGTTGATAATCCGGTCGGGATGGAACTGCAACGCGAGCCGTTTGTAAGCTTTTCTTATTGCTTCCATAGAGGCGTCACGGGGCACACTGAGCACAGAATAATAGTCCTTACGAGGTGGCGTATCCATCTTCTTTCGAGCATTTTCTAGGGACCGAAGATAAACCCGGCGCGATGTTAAAACATACAGCTCTTCATAATCAATAATGGCTTCTTGGAACTTGCAAACTTTCTCATAGCACTTAGCTCGTCTATCCAACGCCTTCACGTATTTCCCGTCGAGTTCAAGAGCTTGACAAAACCACTGTATTGCGGTAGAATATAGACCTTTCTTCATCTCTACCACTCCAATATTAAAGTTTAGCTTCGATTGCACAATCTTGCTTCCGGGGTCGTGTTTCAGAGCTTCCTTATACGACTCTACTGCCCTTTCCCAATTCCCAGACAGAAAAGCCAAATTTCCTACCTTCTTCCTTGTGTAAACCAATTCAATACCACTACACCAACTCTTTACTCTGTCATTTGAGCTGCCTGCGGCAAGGGATGATTTCAGATACGCCAAAGATTCCTTTTCATTGTCCTCCCAGAAAGCAAGAATTGCCTTCGCACACAAAATTTCACAAGAACCCTTCACATCTTCCACAACGGATCGAACCAAGTTCGACAAGTCCTTCCCCCAACACAAAAGGAAATAGCACTCTGCCTTTTTCAGAACCAGACTAGTATCGAAAATCGCCTTCTCCGAAGCTGACCTGTAATGATTTAGTGCCTCCTCTAATTGCTTATCTCGTAACGCATTATCACCATCGATTAGATGTCTACTCAAGCGATCTGAATCCAAGATTCCCTTCGCAGCTTCTTCGTTTTGTGTATTTAGATCCATCGCCTTTTCAAACGCAGAAACGGCACTATCTACCTTTCCAAGAGCAATGAAGGATTTTCCAACTTGAATATATCCTTCTACGCGGTCCTTCAAAGATTCCTCCTCAATCGTCACACTGCTCAAATCCTTCCCCATTGCAACAAAACATTCACAGCAGTGAGTGTGTGACCAATAGCACCCATCATTCAGGGACACGGCTTCGTAAAAATAGCGAAAAGCTTCGTTGAACTTTTGCATTATAAAATATTTATTGCCCTTCATTTTCTTACATTGTGAGAGACGAATCTTCAGCTCCTTTTCACTCAAATTGGCGTAGAATTCTTTTGTGTCTTTGAATAACTTTTCATGTGTCACACAATGGCAAAGAGCAACGAGAGCTCCGTAGTCATCTATTGCTTTTGGCCATTGATTCAACTTAGAGTAACATTCCGCCCTCTTTTGAACAGCCTTTATATAACCGCCTTTTAAGGAAATGGACGCACACAACAAAACTACAGCTTCCTCGAAATCCTCCTTCTTACAATGAATCATGGCTATATTAAAATGGAAAACCGCGTTTATAGCTTTATTGGTTGAATCTTCAGATAGTCCTTGAATATAATGAGACAAAGCTTGGTCAAAGCGATTCTTTCTAAACGCCGCATTTCCGAGATCTTTAAACATGAAAACAGCTCTCATTTTCTTCTTACTTTCATACGCTTGCCTTTGATTGGGATCGAGAGCGAGAGATTTTTCCATAAGTTTCAGCGGCTCGTTTCTTTCGCCTTTGTGATACAAACACATTCCCTTCAAGTAGTACAGGGTAGCGTTCTCGCTCTCCACCCTCAACGCGCATTCAATGTTCATGAGTGCCATATCATATTTCTCTATCTTGAATTGGCACTCAATAGCTCTTAAATGAAGAGGAAAACAAGCTTCGGCCAGCTCAACTGCTTGAAGAAAGTGCACCTCAGCAAGTGAGGAATCACCACGCAATATACAATCCTCACCTCGTACAATGACGTCCTTCAACAAGTTTGCTTTTTTTATCTCTTCTCTCACATGCCGGGCAATTGAGTCGTATGTGGTGGCTTGTTTCAGAGTTTGGATTGCCTCATCGGCTCGTCCAAGAGCAATTTGTCCTTTACTTAATCGTAGTAATGCCTTCAAATAAGAAGGATCTAAGTTGAGAGAACATTCGGCATCTTTAATCGCGTCTCCGAAGTTCTTCAGGGCCAAGTGACATGCTGATCGGTTAGAATAAGGGACAGCGTTACAGGGATCGAGATGAATTGCTTCTGTGTACGCTTCAATAGCGTCCATAAAATGTCCATCTTTGAAATACTCGTTTCCTCTCTCCTTCTTACATTTTGCCAGACGTTTCTGCAAAGCCGCCTCATTCATCGGGATGCGCTGTGGTTTCAAACTTCGTATGTTCTTTTCTGTTCCTCTCGTCTTTTCGAGCAATTCAGTGTAATGGTCACATGGGTGCATAATCAAAGCCTCCTTTAAATCAACACTTGCTTCCTCCAATCGCCCCATCTTGAAATATAGTTCTCCTCGCAGTGCCAGTGCCTCGTGAAAATCTTTTCGAAGGTCAAGAGCAGAATCCAATAACTTCCTGGCACTCCCCAAATTTTCTAACTCAATTTCCATTTTCGCTCTTTTGTAATACAATTTAGCAAACGTATTAGAGAGAACAGGATAGAAAAGGATTCTATCTTGACATATGGTCTGACCTTGCGAATAACAGCTGGCTGCCTCTGCTAAAGAGCGACAGGCAAACGCCGTATCTCCTTTACGAATAAGGTCACGAACAGACTCTATAATAGACATGCAATATGAAGGAAGACGACCACTTTCATTCCAAAGTTTAAGCGCACTTTCTTCTTCGATGGGAACTGCTAATAACCCCCAAATGAAGGTTTTTATAGAAAGTAAATGCACTCCACCAGTATGAAACGTGAGGTTGATATTCGAAAACACCTCTTTGAATAGATCTTCGATTTTACACAATTTGTTCGAGTCCATTAATCTTATTACAAATGATTCAATAGGGACAAAACTATTACAATATTTACAATGGTCAAGTATTTTGAAGAAAATGGTAATCTTCGTCTCTTTATCCATCGTTTTAAAACTACTAATGTCTCTTTTGAAGAGTTCCTCTGCTATTTTTAATTCAGTCCGGAATTTACTTACACTTTTCCGTGTAGGATCCAAACTTTTAGCAATATATAAGAACTCTTTAGCTTTTATAAGCGATCTATCAAGGAGGAAAATTCGACCGAGGTAAATAGAGCAGTCAACTAAAAATGGATCTTTTCTGCACACATGAAATAAATCTTCCAAACTTGCCGAAAAATCGGTAAGATGAAAATACATGATCGCCCTGTTTAGCCGATATAAAAGGCAGGAGGGCTCTAAGGCCAAAGCCTTCGTGTAAGCCTCGACGGCTGGACTAAATCTCTTGGCGCGAAAATGAGCATTGCCTTGTTCTTTGAAGAGCTCCGCTCTCCGTTTTTCTTCCGTCGCCGTTCCATCAGTTTTCTTCGGTTTGCTTTTGGGTTTCCTCGGACCTCCCATGAATTCTGGCTCCGGATCCGGCGAGATGAACGTTTCTTTCTGCGGGCGGGAAACAAAGTAGAAAACCAGATGAGAAGCAAATCAAAGTCCTTTACTGGCGTCACCTAGAAAAGTTTGAAGCCCAACAAGAAGGAAATGGATTTCCAAAAGCCACCCATTTGATTGCAGGTGATACCCAACGTGTGACGTGGGATCCAATATCTATGCATCTATATTGTCAATAACACCCCAGGATCTGCTCCCTCCGAGCTCTTGGGAGGTTAAAGGAGAAGGCCTTTGATTCTAGAGCCTACGTTGTAGGCCCCGTCATCATTACCACAATTATGTGGGGCCGCGCTTTCGGTGAGGGTAAGTGACAGGATCGACAATTGGCGGACATCGTTTAAGAGGGGCCTGTATTTTGCCGCGAATGCGAGTGATTGGCCTGAAGTTGATGAGTGACATTTTGTCCTCTGGGTCAAGCTAAGTGTTTACATTTGGAATGATGGAGTGTGTGACCGTGTCGAATGCTTTGTTAATATCGATGGATTGTTCTTTTGGGGCGTGAGCTTTGGTTGAATCTGCACAGCATCCAAGAAATGTTGCGAGCATGGTAGTCGTGGATTGTGAAGGGGGTTTGAGTGTTGGTATCCAGAGCTTGGGTAAGAGTTTGGGGATTTGAGATTTGGAAATTATTTCGGCGGTTTCCTTTCACTGAGATTCGCTCGACCACAACCATATAACAAGTTTGCAACCGCACAAAAATAAAAGCATTTCAAAGTTAAACTACCACACTCTATTGTAGAGTAAAACCAATCAAATTCAGCTCGATGAATGATGTGAAATTTTAGCATTCGGAAATACATCATAATCTGACGTTCTAGTTACTAATGCGACTGTTATTTGCGAAACTGAAGGGGGATCGAACTTCAAGTATGAGGACTTCATCCATAAGAGTAGGTACAGAGGGTGTGGAAGTTCTCTGTTGTGGGAGGTTTTCAACGTGAAAAAAATTTCATGGAGGTTAAGAACGTCTCGTAGGTGGCCAGAGGGAACGTTGAGAGAATATCATAAGAAAATGGGGAAGGTAGAGAATCAACCTCACATGAATCGAATAATATAAGTTAGTTCTTTATCACCTTGAAATATGATAGAACAGAGAATAATTCAATGTATACACAAAGAACCATCGCCAAGACTTAAATAAATAAATACGAATTTCATCACAGAGTGATTCCGGTTCACTGTGGCTCAAAGGCTGAGAGAAAGGCGAAGTCTCCCTGGTCCAAATAAGATCGTCACTCGAGACAATACGGCTTCCTTACCATATGGGCGTAAAGAGAAAAGGCTAAAACTTGTAAGTAATCCTCGGCAGAATATTCCCTCTTGGGTAACTCCTTCTTCAGGAACTCGAGGACGTCCAAAGAGGATCTGTCGAATACCGAGGGTAAACATAAATGAACTACTTCTAGGATACGATGGATGAAGGAGAATGGGGGAGGGGGATCTATTTTTCGGGCATGGTCAATACACTGAAAACGTTTACATTCGGAACGGTTACACACATATTGGAGGAGGGGTAAATGGGATTCCGGTTACAGATTAGTTATTTGGGGGGATTTAATGTCCTCTTTCCCCCGAAGTCGGTCTCGGGCAACATAAAGTAATCAGGGAAGATTCGATGTAACAAATAAAAAGATTGAGGGGGGGGGGGGTGGTATCAGAAGGGCAAGTTCATGAACTTTCAAGGAACAAGTTCGTAAAATGAATACGGACACTCACAAGTACGATTATTTGCGGCAGTGAGGAGGGGAGGAGGGGGGACTCCCAATGGAAACGAGGTGAACAGCCCTACTGCCTTAACAAGACCTTCGACATCCTTTGGGTTGTAAAAGACTGTAATCTTATGGGACATGGCCAGGGGCCCGCCATGGGGTGTAAGTTATGGCAAGGGTAACCCCCCCCCGCGAGTACAACTCCTGAAAGCATATCGAAAACCAACGAGGACATCGACAATTCCCTTCTACCGTTACCCCCTCAATTTCCTTTTGAGCCACTTTATCACCCATTTTCCCGACCGAAGACTAAATTTGCAGGCTAGTCGACGACCAGCCTCGGTCCACTCATCTGATCTGAGCCGGAATGAGGAGTAGGGGCTTCAACCCCTCTCTTTTGGGTGCGATGGGGGTTAACATGCGTGTATAATGCCCTTCCCTCTCCCCTCTCTGTGTCAGGGTTATAGCGTTCGCTTCCCCCCCAAACAAAGCGTCCCAATAGATGAAAAAATAACATGATTAAGGTTCCAAGGGGGGTTGGGGCTGCCCCTTCGTTATCTCGGCATAAGAACAGGGGGTTGCGGGGTCTTTAGCCATTGGGGTCCTGGGGTTAACTAGTAGGAAGGGGTAAATTGCCCCACCCCCCAAAAGAATAAGTAGCAGAACGGAGCCTCGAGGACGTAGGAGAGCCTCATTGAAAGGCCGGACGTCTTAGAGCACGTTGGCCTCGAGTGTCTCCAAGAACTCAAGGAGCAAGTTTTAAATTTGATTGCGCTCATCTGGCAGCCATCAGCGAGGGCACAGCCTCCGAAAAGAATAAATGGGTAACCCACGGAGGGGGGTGGCGCTGGCCTCCCTAAAGAGCCCAAGGCCGCTAACAATTGGAAATACAAGTCCTTTTGACAGCGCCATCTGGCGACTGCGACCTAATATTCATTGAACTGAAAGGAGCAAATACCTCAAATCGATGGGGAGAGTTAGGTCGGAACGATTCACATAGGTAAACACATCATAACTGTGTTCGTAGTTCACTTCTGCAATTAATCTGAAAGTTAAAAGTGACCTTTAGGGAAATTGAATGATTTTACCAACCACGAAATCCACTTGTGGGTAATATATGATCAACCCTTAAATCTATACGAGTAGGTGGAGGCGCGATCTCAACCAGTCCATTATAGAACATAAGACAGCGGGAGTTTGACCAAATAATAGAAACACCAGCTGTATCAACCATCTTATTATCATCATTAAGCATTTTCCCATAAACATGGAGTCTGCACGCATCAATGCCGACTCAGTGGCAACCCAAACAGTTCGGTGGGATCTGCATGCAGCGTGGAAGAGATGTAATCGCAAGATCTTCCTGACATGAATAAAAAGCGAAATGGTACACTCTTCATCGGAACTGGACAAAGGACGAGGTTTTTTTTTTTCATTATTATTATTTTCAGCGCGCTCATCTGGCGGCAGTTAACGAGGGCATGCAGCAGAGAAAGGTAGCAAATTAAAATAAGCTACGTTAAAAACAAAATTTTCTTTACTAGATTAACTTAGAGATGGATTATATTTAGTGTTTAAATGAACTAGGTTGTTTGTGTTTCAGCGACATTAAATATAGCTTATATCGGGTAACCAAAAAGGTTTATACGTGATAAACCTAAGAAAATAAATAAATCTGTGATTTCCCCAAAAAACAAACCGCCAATAAATAAAATAGCCAGTTAAAGAAGAGGAGGCTAATAATAATTATTAGTACTCTATCCCAATCGCTTTTATCTCTTGTATGAATTGGATGATAATCGTTATCGCATTATTTTACGTAGTCTAACTGAAGTTAGTTTAGAGCAGTTTCAAAGATCCTTTCGGAACAAAACCTAAGTTTATCTATGAAACAAAAATTGTTGAAGTCTCTCTTCGTGTGGCTCCTTATCAGAATATTTCATTAGGAATCGCATCGTTCGAAAAAATAATAAAAAAGGGGGTAAGAGGAAGGAGAAATGGCAGGCGAGTATGGTGCATGAACAAGTAGATCTCAACCTGGACTATTAAGTGTATCTAGCTAGGTACCACTAGGCGTGCAATGAGTGGTTGTGTAGTTTCCTGAAGAAACACAACTCATTTGTGGTTGGCCAGGGAGAGATGGTTTCGAATGAGTTGACCTTGAACTCTTCGCAGCTGTGCAGCGTATACATCACCCCTCTGTCTTTTGACAATCAGAATAAATAAAATGAGTCTTTGATTAGGATGTATTCGAAGAGGGTCTTCAACAGCTGTAGGCTTCAAACCCTAAGGGGAATGTCGAGACATAGATAAGTCTTATTTTGGTCGAAAATGGTCTCTGAGAGTGGTGTCAACTAGTCGGTATCAGGTAACCAGCGTTGTGTGCGATTTTCGTTGTTTGGTTTTTGTTTTGAAAACAAACTAACTGTTTTGGTTACCTGATACTTGGACTTTTGAAAATTTGTTTATATTATTAAAGATTAGCCATCTCTAAGATGGCCCAGCATAAATAAACTATTTATAAAATGACGAAGATTAGTGAGTAAATTAGGAAAAATAAACCGTAACCTTTGGCTTTCTTTTGGGGGCTGGGTAATCTTCGAGGTGGCTGATCTTTATTTGATCAAATAAACTACTTTAAGAAAACTAAAACAAAGAAAAAGGAAAATAACAATCAAAAAGAATGCACAGGTACCCTATGGGTAGTTTAGCCCCCCTCAGGGACTCTGGCGCCAAGTCGACATTACATTAGTGTACAGCGCTGCCTGGCGCCCAATATAAGACCACAACTTGGTCTACAAAAAACAGCCTCCAGACAGCGAGAGGTTTTCTAGGTCGGGCGTGGCTAGAATAGCCTCCGGCAGCACCGAGATGATGCCGTTGATGTTCAAGACACGAATCTAGAATGCATGGTGGGAGTACCACTCTGCTGTGTAGGGGAATAAAAACTAGAAGTGTGGGGGGTTGCCTCCAAATCCTCCGTACCTTTATCAATAAAGTTTAACCAAAAGGCTTCTTCCTACAACGTCCTGAAGGAGAAAATATAGGTAACCCTCCCTGATATGCCAACTCTCAAATCTCTCCTTTGGGGCAATGTTCTTGCGATTCTAAACCGCTCTTTTTTCCGACCAATATTTCAGAGCTCTTACAAACAACACCTTTTTAACATTGACGATAAGACCTCAACACTGTTTTGTTCCTCCATTATATGTAAATACACCTGCGCGGGGAGATTTTACTTCAGTAAAGCCGATGTGTTCAAGGCAATCTCCGTAGAATGAGTTTTCAAGTTGACCAGTCAATAAAAGAGTAAGCTCAATGGAAAAATTCATACATTTTATCGATTTCAACTGCAATCTTGGTAGTTACTGAATTTTAATTGAGAGCTACTACGATTGTGTGGTACACACGACTGCTTTAGGTGCCTGAGCCAGTCTGAGTTCTCTTTACGTCAAGATTGGATACAGCAAGAATTTTGTTTGTTTCGCCCGAGATTTAAAGTGAACGTGATTTCGCGCGTTAGTGATTCCTCGCGTTCGAGTTCTTCGCAGCATACGTGGATATTGTCATTGTCGTGTTTGTGTAATAAACAGTGAAATTTTTTCACTCGCTTCGTGCGCCGGTAGCGAGGGTGATCGTGCTTCCCTCCTCCTCCCCCTCCGAACTCTTCGTCGAACTCCCTTTGGGGTGGACCAAGAACCTGCAGGCTCTTGAAAAGAGCCTGCATGAAAGGTTAAGTGCCAATTGCTTGGGTTATATTTCTTTTTATTTTGGACAGGGACTACTCCTTCAACTAATTCTGCTCTTAACTGGTGAAAGATCTCTCACACTACACACACAAACACAGCCAATCACTCCGAGTCTTCCGGTAAAATTTATTTTTTCCAGTCCTTAAATGAGGATATGGAAAGATAAATGAGGGAGACCCGGCGGATACCGCTGAGGACCCTCTCCGATGGCCCGAAGCCAGATCGGGGGAAGGTCTTCTCAAAAACACACGGGAAAC
The DNA here is from genome assembly GCA_963969495.1 of Ceratothoa steindachneri. NCBI lineage: Eukaryota > Metazoa > Arthropoda > Malacostraca > Isopoda > Cymothoidae > Ceratothoa > Ceratothoa steindachneri. Next base: position 35,202 of record CAXAKS010000121.1, on the reverse strand, counting down.
TAGGGGTGACCCTAGTACGTCTAATCGATACTTACAATGGATACTCGGCTATCTGCCAAAAGGAGAGTGACTGTGAAGTCCTCACCTCTCAAAAAGCGGCACAGTGCCTAAAACAGATAAACCTCAAGCCACACACGCCACCACAAATCAAGACACACCGCAGCATCGTCCTTCGCCGCCTCGATCCTTGGGTTGGGGGGCACAGCATCGAAGAAATTCATGCTGAGGTCGAAAAGAACCACACTTGGGCTAAGGTAGCGGAAGTCCTTAAATTCAAGGACTACACGCATGTATTTAAGATAGTGTTTACGGATTCGGCAATGGAGGTAAAGGCCACGGAGGGAGGTATGCTCCTCTATAACGTTCGTATCTGCCCTGAGCAGATCGAGCGTGAGGAGTTTATCGATCTCCAGATGTGCTTCAAATGCTATAAGTATGAGGAGCACACCACGGCCAGCTACCCCAGAGGAAATGTCATCTTATGTTCTATTTGCGGGTCGGACACCCATTCTTGGAGGAGCTGTAAGAGCACCTCCATGAAATTTCTGAATTGTGCTGGAGAACATAAGACGCTCTCCATGGCTTGCCCGATCAAGAAACAGATCCTAAAGAAAAAGGCGAATCTAAAGAAACTTGAAGTAGAAACAAAAGCAAATACTACCCATGCCAAAGTTGCTAAAGCTGCGGTAGAGGAATCAAAGGGAAACCCTACATTTCTTCACGTCGAGAACGAAAACTCGACAAAAATTATGTGTTGCATATATTATGCTCATATTGAGAATCTCTCCTCACCGGGGTGCTTTACAGATGAGCTTAATAAGATGCTGACACATAATGGTATGGAAAAGATGTGGTTTCCCCCAAACCCGCGGTCGGAAGAGATCCTGAAGGTTAGTCTCAAACCCCAGTGCGAGACTAGCTGCCAGAAGCTCCCAACTCCCAGCAGTGCCACAAACCCAGCCTCCTCCAGGGACCCCAGGATCCAGGCTGCAAAAGCACGCACGGATAAACAGACCAAAACGCAAACTCAACAGAACACGAACACAAACGCACACACACAGGTTGATAATGAGGTTATGGAGACTGAGACTGCGAGACCCGAGGGGGAGGGGGCACGTTCGCCCCGCTCACGGAAAACCTCACAGCCTCAGAGACGCCCGAGATCGTCCTCTTCTTGTAAGAGGAAATCTAGGCACGCTTACCATTCAAGGAAAATTAACTTGAAGGTATTCGCTGCTGAAAGGTCCCTTTTCCCTAAGGATATGGATGTCCTTGATGTATCGGAAGGTGTAATAGCCGTAAGATACAAATGGGAATTTACCTCAGACGGCTTCAGCGAAAAACAAGTCAAGGAGGCTCTACTCCAAGGCTTGATCAAGCTGGCACCGGAAACTTTTATCACCCTTACTGACGGCGAATTCAGAAAGACACGTACAGGAAAAACCATCACACCACCTAACACTCCACAAGGACCTAAGCTCGTAAGAGAATAAGTCCTAAAAACATCATAATCACACTTAAGAACCCTTAGTGAACTAGACAATGGAGACCTTAAAGATATTACACTTTAACTCTGACGGATGGACGCGTAAACAGACAGTATACGGTAACGTATTGAGACAATGCGACCCAGACGTTATATTTATTTCAGAACATGGAATAAATGACACAAACACACTAAAATTTTACCCTACAAAGTCTTAACCAAAAATCACAGCGGAGAACGTCATGACAGTTGTGCTATAGATATGAAAAGAGGTCTTGACTTCAAATCAATAAGTGGACTCGACGAATCTTTCCTCGCTGTGGAGATCCGTACGTCAGTGGGACCCCTGGTCCTGGCAACAGGGTACCAACCCCCAAGGAGTGGGTATTTGCCCCTTCCCAACTTCCTGCAGTTATGTGGTCACGGCAGAACCGTTCTCTTTGCCGAGGACCTCAATGCAAGAAATGCTGCCTCTGATTATACGTCGACCAACCCAGCAGGCAGGAATCTTGAGACACTTATAGACATATTGTGACTAGAATTTGACCAGACTTCCCCACATACATCACACACAGATCAGCCAACAAACCAGATATTGTACTCACCAGCAATATGTTCCCATACAATTACTTCATTGAGCCGGAGCCCCCTATTCCCAGCGACCACCAGGCTATCCTTATTAAAGTTTCAACCTCCCCCATTCAAATTCCTATCCCAGATTGAAAGAGCTACGCTCGAGCCACCTGGGATAAGTATAAACAACTCCTCGAAAGCTATAACCCTGAACCCTTAATTAATGCCACCCTAGAGGAAATTGACGAGGAGTTGGATAAAATTAATGAACATTTATTAAAAGCCGACAAGGAAGCCGTCCCCCGTGTTAAATATAAAACTCTTCCTGCCCCCTCATGGACCCCTAGAATGAAATCCCTCGCGAGGGAATATGGGGAGCGGATTAATGAAGTAAACCTCACTGGCCCCAACATCAACACACAGACAAATACGACACATTCGTGACTAACTAATGACTCTTATAAGGGACCAACAGAATGTACTTTGGAATAATTTAATTGACAGACTGAACATAGAAACCACCTCACGTACATATTGGCAGACTGTTCAACGAATAAAAGGCGGACAACCACTAAAGACTATTAAACTCAGACGTGATGATACTGAAATTACGGACGTGGAAAGAATCGAAGAGGAATTCAGACTCTTTTGGGCATCTATATTTAAGATATCCCCGGAAGAGAATGATGACTTCGATTTAGACTTCGAAGATGGAATTATTAACGACCTGAATGATCGGATACACAGAACCCATCCTTACCATTGCGTATCACAAGAGAGGGAAATGGAGGGACTCGGCGGTAGAATTACTGCCGAGGAGCTCTCAAAAACCTTAAAGTCCTTTCGTCAGCGAGCACCGGGGCGTTCAGCACTGACAAAGGAGAATTTTATTTGAGCCCCGCCCAACATCTTATTGGGGCTCATGAATACCATGAACGCGTGCCTGAATGTGGGTTACTTTCCTGACCACTGGAAGGTAGCGAAAATGATATTCATTCCTAAAGCCGGTAAACCACCGGACAGTCTAGCTAAGTTCAGGCCTATATCTCTCTTAGAATTTACAGGGAAAGTCTTGAAGAAGATATTGGCCAACAGGGTAAATACGTTCCTCGAGAATAATAATTCTCATAACAATCAACAACATGGCTTCCGAATGAAGCGAGGAACGGACACGGCGCTAGCCGTGATTACCGAGAAGTTAGCAAAAGTAAAATCTGAAAGACGCCACGCAAATCTGGTGCTACGCGACGTCAAAAAGGCCTTTGACAAAGTATGGAGGAGAGGCCTACAATATAAAATCCTACAACTGGGCCTAAATCACATACTTGAAAGGATCCTTTGTGATTACGTAATGGAAAGGAGGGCATTCCTGAGTATCAAAGGTTATAATGGCCCTGAGTTCGAGCTCGAGACGGGGGTGCCTCAAGGCGGGTGCATAAGTCCCCTGCGCTATAACATTTACACCATCGACCTTCCTAGACCTCTGACTGAAGGTTCCTTGTACGGCCAATTTGCGGACGACCTAACAATGATATGTATGACGCCTTATCGGAATGCGAATTTCATGGCACAGAGTACGGCAGTGGAAATCGAAAACGTCAACTCTTTCGAGAGAAGATGGAAGATATCCACCAAAGCCCCAAAGTTCCGTGTAATTCCATTATTCCGACGGACACTGGCAGACATCCGTGTGTGTGTGGGGGGGGGGTGCATGCATCCCATACCGCACGAAGGGCACGGTTCTGGGACATCGAATTACGACTGGTGGGTATGGGAGTCATGTAGCAAAAACTACAGAGAATGCACGGAGGGACTTGGGTGAATTTTTCAAATTCATAAACCTGAGCAGCTCCAACAAACTTAAAATCTATAACAATCTATGCATTCGTTCAAAACTCCTGTATCCCACGGTCCCTAAAAAGCAGTTTCCAAGACCCAAGTCCTTAAACTGCAAAAGGTCCAAAATAAGGCAGTCTACATCATTACAGGAGCCCGAAGGAGAGAAGGGAGAAAGCATAGTGAACTGGGGATGACCCCCATAAACGTAGAGCTTCACCTCAGAGCAACCAAAATCTGGGACAAGGTGCACCGGCACCTCCCTCCCGAGTTTGTGCTCGGGCACATAGACTTTGTTAACATAGGACGAGAAATATCCTTTAAAAGTAGTAGACTTCCGATTGACATTGACGTCGACCCAAGGTTCTCTTAAAAAAAAAAATTTAAAAAAAATTTAAAAAAAGAAGAAAAAAATAATATATATCAATTACAAAATATCAGTAAAAAGTACTACAAGTTAAATTAAAAGATGCTACATCCTTTTCTTGTGGCTCTGGGATTTATCCTCAATATTATATATATATATATATATATATATATATATATATATATATATATATATATATATATATATATATATATATATATATATATATATATATATATATATATATATATATATATATATATATATATATATATATATATATATATATATATATATATATATATATATATATATATATATATATATATATATATATATATATATATATACATATATATATACATATATATATATATATATATATATATATATATATATATATATATATATATACATATATATATACATATATATACATATATATATACATATATATATACATATATATATATATATATATATATATATATATATATATATATATATTTTTTTTTTGTCACAAAAATATAACCAAAACGCAAAGAAAGCCAGAGATTCCCTTTCACCAGAGATCTGTCTTTCATACTTCTTTTCATTTTCGCTTTCCTATTAATTTCCCTATTTTCCCCACTATTTCTCCTACTAAAACCCTCTTCTACTATATTTCTCACTTTATATGTCCAATGTGTGGTACACACAATAACCAATTGTCACATGAACATGGGTATTATTGGCACATATTTAATATTTATCACAAATCCCATCCAATGTCTGTAATATCTGAGGTACTGCAATCTGATGTAGCACAGAGGTTTTCAACCTTTTTTATGATAGTGGCACCCTAATTGCTATCAAAAATTTACCACGATAGACATTTAACCTAATTTAATCGAAATAAGACATAACAAATTAATTTAATTTGTGTGTAATGAAATTGAGAAATTATTTATTGTACCCAACACAAAAACCTCGACTCCAAACAGATCCAAATCTATTGGGAAATTTGAGCTTGATGATTATAACAATTCTTTAATATTGGGACGTATAATTGATAAGGCAACTCTCATTTCTTCATTCAATGTCTGCAATCTTTCTCTTTTCGTTATTTACATGTGCACAATGCAGAGAAGCTAGATTTAAATTGCTTTCAAGTGTCGTTAATTTTTTTTTTTTTTTTTGGCAATTTAGGCATCTTCATCCAACCCTTCACAACTTCCTGACACTCCGCTGCATCTACAACTAATATGTCTATCCAGTCACAAACTTATTCACACCAAAAATATTTCCCCGGCCCGTCTTCATTCAATCTACCTTTCGCACGCAAAACTTTGTCATAGCAAATTAATTTACTGTGTGTGTAAAGCAGAGCTGGGCACCTCCGCAATTGCGGATTTGCGTTTGCGACAAAATGGTCGCAAATTTGCGTTATTTCCGCAAGCACATAGAAGCCAGCCCGGTGACTTCGCCTGTGTTGACATGCAGTGCCTGGTAATATTCTGCGTGACGAGCGCGTCAGTCAGGAAGTTAGGTTGCCAGTTACCATATAGGCACTCACTGCCACTCACACAAGCTACGAGTGTTCTCACGTCTCAACTTCTCAGGGGTACTACTCCAACTTGTCACACTGCGTGTACGTTAGTTCGTTAATTAATGACCATGCTGAAGTACCTGAAGAAATCTAGCCGTGATTCTAGTATATATAGTGGGTCTACAGAACCTACAACAAGCCAAGCTGGTGATGCCCCAACCGATAGCCATTTCACCATGGAAGAGCAAGTGAGCGATCACGATGTGACAACGGAAGAATCGGAAGAGGATTTAAGCCACCCCTGGCCTCACTTGGAATCGTTTTATTCCCAGGTAATTTCCAAGAAACGAGTGATGGATAAGGGGAAATGTGTTCAAGGGCATCATAATTTGCAGTCTGAAGAGTCATTATAAGCATATAAGTATCATTAACCTTTCATTTACTGTTATTTTTTTTTTTACTTATTGTGGGGGTGTACAGGATAGTGATAAATACCAATAATGACACAATGATAATGTTAATTATGTAGCAATGTGTGTACGCTGTTGTCATAACCACGACTGGAAGATGCTTGACTGGTGCATGAAAAATACTGTCTGGGTTCCAGGAATTTCAAGAGCATAATTTCAAGGAGGCTTTTATGTCATTTGCCGAAATGACAAAAATCAAGGTAAGAAATAGAATTTTATATTTAAGTAGATTGTTTTCAGTTCTTATTGATTTATTTATATAAAAAAAGGTCCTGACCAAGGCCAACAAACAAAAAGATATAAGCCTGCTAAGATGCCAAACCCTGTAAAGATGAGAGTAGGAGAGTAAATAATTGTGGGAGGGCTTTAGTTCGAAAGGTGTCTTTGACACTTCTTGCTTAGATTAAAGTCAAAGGGAGAATGAAAAATAGAAGCAGGAAGTCTCTGAATAATAAGTGGAAGTAATAGAATTTAAGATACTGGATAATTCGTGCATTAAAAGGTTACATAGAATAGGGATGAAGAAACCTTACAAGACAGTAATAACTGATTATTTTTTTAGGACTGGCAGGTGACCAGGACAACTGCGGACAACGGCAGCAATTTTGTGGATGACTCTATGGAAGTACTGGATGGTCTCCTTAACACAAAGCTGGCCCAAATTAATATAATCTGCTTGGATAATAACATACCAAGCTTCAACCAAACAGATAAAGAGGTCAACGCGGAAAATCTGTGTGGTGGAGCCTGTGGTGAATAGTTTGGACAAACTACAGTGGGAGAAAGAAGACTACATGGGGGTCCTGCTTTCCATCCTATATGTTCTCAGGTCAACATGAAGACCAAAAATTTGAAGTACGCCACGCACTTGCTAAACTACCTCCTTGACAGCAACGCTTAATAGGAAGAAACCCAAGGGTTTCAAAGGCAGGTTCTCCGCCCTTTTGAGTGAAGTTGACTTGCCAATGGCGATTGCCAACCACTCCCCTCTCAAGTTTCTTGTAGTACGCCTCCTTAACCCTACCAAGGCTGATGGAAGAGGTTAGGAGCGTGCTATTGCCATCAAAACCGGGCCAGTCCTAGCAGCAGTGCAGAGAAGGATGACATCTTCAAGAAGCTACAGATAAAAGTGGGTGGGTCGAGTAGCCATACCCACCTCTCCAACAAGCTGTGAAGGAGTATGAGAGTTGGTGCTCTGAACCCCGAAAAGACTACCAGTCTAGAGACGGGTATGTTCCCAAACCTCCGTCGCTCCGCCGTGGTTGATGTATTTTTAAACTACAACACTGCAATTCCTATCTCTGCAGCCGTGGAAAGACTATTCTCCCAGGGATCTGATATTCTTAAACCTAAGAGGACCAGCCTAAACATCGTAATTAGTCATAAGGTAAAAAAAATTGATAGAATTATTAGTTTTTTTTCTCTTTTGTCTGATTTATTTTTCTTTAATATCCAGACCGCAATATTTCTCAACTTCCAGCCTGTGTCATCGGGGGATACGTCTACGACATGAGCCTCTCATCACGGACGACACTATTAAAATCGTCTGCGCCAACAACGGGCGAGGGACTCCATCATACACTCATACGACTACCGGAGATTTAGGCCAAAAAAATAAGATATTTGCGATTGCGTTTGAGATTTAAAATAAATCTTAAAATTTGTGTATGTTATGAAATGAATTTGCGGATTTGTGATAGCGGAAGTTCAAATTCGTTTGCGATGCCCAGCACTGGTGTAAAGAAATTAGAAATTATTTATTGCACCCAACACAAAAACACAAACTCCAAACAGCTCCAAATTACACAAAAGAATTGACTCAGTTATCAGAAGATGCACAAAACCACACCAATCCCACATCTCCACGTTGAAACCAAATAATTTCCCACTAAAGTACACCTAGACATGATAAGAACCCAACACTTCAGCAACACAAAACCCTCCTTACCCCAACCACCACAACCCAGACAAAAAGAGAGATCCCCAGCACGCTGCATCCAAGCTAAGCTCGATAACCTTCTCCCCAATCGCCCAAACCACACCTTAATAAAGCATATCCACACAGTCCACACACGTAAACACCTACGCACTGCCGCGCATAACCAACTCCTCCTATATGAGCAGCCCCCACAAATCCACTGCTCAGAAAACACACCACTCCTCCTACTATCTCAACTACCAACCGACCAAAGCTCGAACAAACGCCAACATGCACTCGGTGTAATCGAGGCCCAGGTGACACAAAGCACCCTCTCCTCGATTGCTCCAACCTCACACTCGTCGCACGCAACGTGCACCATCACATCACTAAGGTACCTGTAGACCCGCCCGGGGGACCGCCCGCCTCACTCAAGAGAGGTAGGGGAGGCAAATAATAAGCATTGTATGTTTAAATGATATGGACGGAGGATGCAATCAAAGCATCCATGAGCAAATTCCTACAACAGACAACACTACACAGTGCGAAATTGAACCCCATTTGTGAGGTCACGGAGAGTGCTCGACGTTATCCAGATAAAGAAGAATTGAAGAGGAGAGAATAAGTTAAAAAAAAACCTGTCACAATTCCTGGCTGATCACGATGTTTGTGTTGAATCAAGACCAAAATTCTTACCGGAGATTTTTGACCACCTGGAAAAAGAATAAAAAAATAATCATTTTCTTTCTAATCAGCTTCACATTCAGTTTATTAAGTATTCCTAAAGTACCTAAAAGTGAACTCAAATTGCTTAGGATGGAAATTGAAAGTGACAATAAAAATGGAACAAAAATAATGAATGAAAATGAAAACATTGCTAACACAACTACATATATATAATTGAATGTCACCCGACGCCTCATTAGCTATTAATCTCGATCTAACTCGTTTCCCTCTTTTCTATTCTCCATCCTCCTTCACCAAGGTCCCTAATGCTACTTCTTTAGTCGTCTTCCTCGACTTCCACTGGTACACTTACTTGATGGAGAGGACGGCATTGTGGCAGCTGCGATGACAGTGACTCTAATACCGCCAAAAGCTCGGCCTCAAACTTCTCAATGAATAAAGGGTGGTTATAGAAAATCGAAGGCCACGGTCGAGGAGTCCTTTTGCTCAAAACCACAACAATTACTCCTGCAAAACGTCGGAAGCCTCGAAATGAACAGCGCAACGGAGTGTCCGATGTCGCACGGGCAACTAGGCTCAAACTGACATAGGGATGAAAGTATGCGCTACCAGACCCACCCAAAGGTCGGAGATGTTTCTGCCGATATATCTCTTCCACATATTTTCATTTGCTGTATCTTAAACATTTTCTTTACAGATCTCTCTCGTCACCACTACTTGTGAGGGGAGGGGGGATACGATCATTGGGTTTTACTTCTTAGTTGATGTTGCTGCCCCCGCGACCCTGTGGGGGGATATGGTCAGTGAAGGGATTTTCCCAGAGCCCTCAAGAAATGTATATTGGATGTTGGTGCGTGTTATTGTGTGCAGTGAAGTCTCCCATTAGGTGTTTAGTTGTATGAAGTGCCGTGTTGCATTCCGGCCAAGTATCCGCGATGAACACATGTAGCCTTTTCTGGTAGCACAGGAGGGCTGAGTAATGTCCACACTACCAGCCTGGCTAGGTGGACTATCATCCTTACAGGGGAGGTAGGGTGGGTGTCAGGGGACCGTAAAGACAGCACTCTTGTGTGAAAGAGAATCGGTGGCACAGTGAATGAAATGAATGTGTTGTATTGGTGTTCCCACTTATCACTGGTAGAACAGGGTAGCTCTGTGCGGCGGGCGACAGAACAGAATGTCAATTTTCCCCGCACGATTCAGGTTCAAATCTCATCAAAGGCAGTTGACATTAAACACAACTTTATAATACTGCAATCGTAGAGTTTGCAATGTACAATTGATGATTAGCAGAAGCTTATTAGAAGGAAAACAAGGAGAAAAGGGAAAGAAATAATGAGAACAAAATAACGAAAGAAAACTAAAAAGGAAACGAAAACGAAATAGAGAAAAGGGAAGTAATAAAAGGGAGTGAAAGGAAATTACCTTTGTGGACAGAAAATCCTGATTTTTCGACATCGATTCGGTCATACAATCGCGGAATATTAAACAACAACGAAGGTTGGTCACTTTTCTTTATTCTTAACTGCAAATATCTACAAAGAAATGTTATTTATGAATATAGTGAAGCATCATCGAAATACACTTTCTTATGTTACATTTTAAAAGGATTTACTTTACCACATTTATTTTAAATACCGACTGCACACAAACAATCCACATATACCCAGAAACCAAAACTTCCCCCATAAATACAAAATTATGATCGACACACAGTTCTAGACCAAAACATGCGCCTAAACATATCCATGCCACGGATCAACACAAACCCACTCAACCAAACACTCACAAAGAAACGCGTGTCTGGGCGTACAAGCCCATAATGAACTGCATTTATGGGCATCGCTCGACAAGCAACACCTCAATAATGGACGTGCGGAAGGCACCGATCGCCAAGCAGAGAGCGCTGTGGTGCATCGCGTCTACCCACAATTCACGCTCGGCAGCGGATGAATAAAACTCGCATCCTTAATCGAGATTGGAGCGAATAAATGAGCGGCAGAAGAGTAGAGCGATAACTCTATCAGCACTCCAAGTGTTGAACGTCACGGAACAATAAAAGTTAATGGCGTGGGTACAAAAGATCTTAAGGCTGCCAATAATGGAGTCCAATATGATGCGTCCGTCGAAAACAAGAGCAAGGAAACGGTGCGATTATACTACTTCCAGGCGAACCCCGTTTAGGAGCAAGTCCGGGTCGTGTTGGAAACGTGGATGGAGGCAGAAGGAAAACCGAAAATCCTGCGCTTCATCATAGAGAGATGCGGTTCAATGCCCTTTGGACTCGAAAATCTAGTTGGCATCAAGGCAGCACCAAAAGAAATCGTAACATCGCCTACGTAGAGCGAAGCGACAACATATTCCGGCAGCAGCTAAAAGCTGAGTGTGAAACTAGGATAATTCCCTGTGGGACGCCCTCCGCTTTTCCGATTGGACCGGAGAGTTCCCCGCCTACCCATAGGCGCAATCGACTATCTCGAAATTCTGATATGAATATTAGGAGGTGTTCCCTCGCCCCCATAGTGTGGAGGGTTTCCATGATATAGTATAGGCACACGGTATCATAGGCCTTCTCCAAATGAAAAGCAGGACTGAGGTGCTGTCAACAAAGGAAAGCCTCGCAGACATCATTTTCCAGCCGGATCAAAGCATCCGACGGGGGCGGGGGGGAGGGGGGGAGAAAATTGTGAAAGTCGCACTGTGTGGAAGACAGGTAGAATTCGGTGTCCAAGAAATAAGATTTTCTAATAGTTACCATTTTAATCATCAAATTGCACACAAAGGTTAGAGAAATTGGGTGCAAACCAGCCGGATTGAATGAGGTTTTCGGGTTTGCAAAAAGCGAGCACGGTAACCATTTGCCAGGAGTTTGGGAAAGGACCCTTAGTCCAGATCCTGTCAAACAAATCTAACAGCAAAGCCATGCCTCATTCGTTTCGCGTAAACAGGTCGTTAAAAGGTTCCCAGCTTCTGGAGGTCAAGTCCAGTCAGCGGCCTTCAGCGAGTTCACGAGGTGCAATAAATGCTGCCAGAGAATGCGGATAAAGCGATCACGAAGGACTGCGCTCTAATTTAATACTGCCTATGGCACTGAGCTGGGGCCGGTAAGGCGTGATGTTCATCAAGGTACCGGGATTAAATCTACACAGCCACCCACTAGTGTGGATTGAGGATGGGGGCCTTAAGGAAGTCCGCAATGCAATGAATACTGGTGACGTGAGAGCTGTCCATTAAATAAGCCATTTCCCAATTTCGTCATCATTTTTCACCCGCAGAGAAGAGAAATTTGACTGAAACCAGGAGGAATGATCTCTCCCGACTTTCCATTTTTTATCTTATCTATCTCATCTAGCGGCATCCTACAAGGGCATAAACGCCAAAAGTGCATATAAATGACAATATGTAAGCTAACCTTAAAAAAAAAATGAAGTGTCGATTAAAAAAAATGCAAGAGGTACGTCCATGTCCTGATATGGAAGCCCTCCCCAGTCGAGGACCTAAGAGAGCCACCACCAATACTAAAAAAATAATATGAAGCCCACCTCCAGTAGGTATGCAGGAGGGTGGCCCCAACCACCCCGAAGGAAAAGCGGTAGCGACACCATTCGGTCCAGTACCCGGAGATACAACCGGCACCGAAACGTACTTAAAAGCCTCTTGCTAACCAATAGGCCTTCACACGAAGGTTCATAGGAACCCCCCATTAGCGAGTGGTGCGTCCCGCGAACGTTTCCTTTCTGAGAGGACACAAAATAACTCGATACCGTAGGAATGAGGGCTCGCTGATCCCTGCTTTTGACACCTCACCGCAAGGAAACGCTCGGGTTGTCACGCCCGATAACTAGGCTTAGATAAGGTCTCAAGAAGAATCCTCCCCCCTCCCCCAAACACAAGTTTGGGTTTAAACGAAGCCCGTCCAAGGGCAACAACGGCTTCGTAAAAGTGAAGGCGCCGAGCAAGTACAGGCTTTACTCCACGCGAGAAAAAGGACGTGAAGCCCCTCCGTTCCACCTGTATAGTAGTTTCTGACAAACTACTAAGCCCTGTAAGTCCTTTACATAATAGGTTCGCATTGATGCATGACTTTTTAGATCGTGCCACCAGGTTCCCAGTGGTACTGTGCCATATTGACCGGATGGGCCGACGTAGAAGCGGCCCCGATGAAATTCTGCTCCATCCTTATTAGACAGAGCGCGCAGCTATCCCCAAACCCAATTTCTCAGCCGGTGGTTACCAGGGCACAGGCCGAGAAGGATGAATGGCTTCAGGTACCCCTATCGTCCATAGACATCGACCTCGCCACCAATGTTCAATGTGCTGAGGCGCAGAAGGATTGCCCCCCCCCCCCCATTACAACCCCTGCGGGAAAAAGAAAGGAAGGAGACTGAAACGGTGCGAGGTGATCGGGAGTCCCCCGACAAACGCGTTGTGTGTGCCGAGAACGAATATCGAACCCGTTCTAAAGATGGCCGGACATTTCGGCCATAACAAAACGGCACAGCGAGTTTTTAAATATTTCTTTTGGCCAGGAGCGGCCAAAGAAATTATCGACGTCTGCAAAACTTTTAAGGTCACCTCCAAAGGGCGTGTAACACCCGCCCCCTTTCAAAAGACCCCGAGAGTGCTAGAGCCCTTCTCCCGGGTCTCAATCGGCCTAATAGGCTCCAAACGGTGCGCGTAGAAGTAGACGATAGGTATCCCCCCGCCGTCTCTTCCTTTCCCCCAAGCGGAGCCTCACTCCGACTTGAACGTAAACCCCAATCTCGCCCCTATTGAGAGGGCTCAATTCCTTGCCTTATTGAAAGGCTTTCCCGTGTAATTATATCGTCGTTTTGGGCCGAATTTCGCTGCTATAGCCGCGCCCCTTAATGACATGCTTAAAAGAACGAGCCCCGTCCCAGTCAATTGGAACCCTTCCGCGGAAGATCGTTTCCACCAATTAAAAGACAAGTTAATTTCTGCCCCTATCTTGAGATTACCGAATCCTAATAAAACATTCGGTCTTTGTCCGATGCCTCCGAGGATGGCCAAGGTTGTGCTCTCTCGTCCAATATGATGACGATGGAGTGGGATATTCTGTAGGATATGCTAGCAGGAAGCTGTCACATAGCGAAAAGGAGTATGCCACCAAAGAGCTTGAAACGTTAGCTATAGTGTGGTATATTTTTAAGTTTAGGATGGATGTTAAAGGCACCGACAACTGCCTAACCGATAGTTGGGGTAGGAATCCTATAGAAGACGCCCCCCCCACCCCTCCAACAACCTGAGTGCATAGTAAAATTCGCGTTTGATTCATTTTTTGTAAATACTATTTTTCTTTTTTCTGCCTTATTTATGTTGTATGTAGGTATGTATAGATTAAGTTATCTGTCGTTACACATGTAAATCCCGTGTAGCGTTATGTTTTGTTTTTTTTCTCTGTTGGTAAACATTAAATTTGTAGCTTTATAAGTTCTCCTCTTAATGAAATTATTATAGATTTTTTTTTTGCTCCAAAGTGTCGTGGGCTGTTAAAATGTCTTTGGATAGGGAGGAGTATGGAGGTATCCCCTAGAATAATATTATTTCCCAACATCCTAAAACATTACTTCGGGAGAGAAAGCGAGCCGTTACTCGCCCCCCCGCCTCCCTTTTCCGACTCGCCGCCAGGTCTCCGCGAAATTCACAATGAGGCTACCTCAATCTCCCCCACCCCCTCGGGTCGGGAGAATACTTTGTAGTTCACCGTGTACAGCTTTTATGGCTCCTACCGCTGGTCGTCCGTCTGGCCTGCTCATCCCTGCTTTTGACACCTCACCACAAGGAGACACGCCCGATAACTAAGGTTAGACAAGGTCTCAATCTCTCTTCCTGTTTTGGAGAACTCCGGGTATATAGGCAACCGCTCTAGGATTACAGACAGATTTGGTTAGACGCGACTTTCCCGAAAGGAGTGATATTCAAAGAGCTCTCTCCCAAGAAGTATGAGTGATGGTCGCAAGCCAAGGGAGAGCTGGACATCACACCCGTATCTTCGGGGCAGGGAGAAGTCTCGTGAAGCAATGTCAGCCTTTCTCATCCGCCTTCGGATCAAGGATTGGAGAAGCTGTCCTCCGAAGTTCTTTCCGTGACCTCTTAAGGACAAAAGGCCCGTTAGCTGACTCAAGCAAGTGTGGAGAAGTCATCTCCCCCCCCCCCTTCGAAGTTCTTTCGGTGACCCCCTGATGACAGGAAGCCAGCATCTTGCAAACACAAGTTCAAGAAAAGTAGCCCTACCCGCTGCAGGTTTGCGGCTACCCTCGTGAGTAATCAAGGTCACCAAGACCTCCCCCAAGTTTTCCCCGCTTTACTCTCGAGTTTCAAAGGATATAAATCACTCATTATCCTCAATCTCCCATTATAACCATTCCCTAACCACGCTTATCTAATTAGTATTCGGAGCTTAAGTCCGTCTTATTTATGTACCCTTATATATAGCCATATTTATTGATGTCCCCTTTATTTAGTGTGTACTAAAATCTATTTTTGTCATCGTGTTTGTTATATTCCTTGGTCACGACGCTGCTGCTATCTATTCCAATCGCACTATTAGAACAATAACAGTTGTCGCCTTGCTTGGCCTACCTTTGAGCCTGTGTGCGCATATTCGCGTAGACTTGGCCATACCTCGACAGACACATCTCTGTCCAGACTGCCTCCTCTTTTCTAGCCCTACCACACCAGACTAAAAGCAAGCAGTGAAATGACATGAATGGGGGCGCTTATAGGTCTATGACTGAGGGCCGTTTCATATTTGTTTGATCAGAGAGGAGATGCGTTTCGGTTTGTGTGCAAAATATTAAGGGAAATGAAGCAAGGCTCGAGTCGATGAAGACGCTGGAGAACCCAACGGCCTCATCTACGAACTTAAAGTCATCAAATGAGATTAAACTAGTAAATTTTTGTCAAATGCTCGACCGTGCTCGACCCAAACCCTGTCAAAGCGGCTAACGGAGCAGCGACGAGACAGGTGTGCCATTGAATTCGCGAGGAACACTCCATTTGGCTCTCTGGAGGGATCGACCACATTAACCAAAGGGTGTGGTCGGTAAAACGCAAAACTTCGGTTCTCTGCAAAGAAACGAGGCTAAAACTACGGCGGACATTACCCAATCAAATAAGCAGACGATTCCCTGAGTGCGTTGAAACTCGGTGGTCTCGAAGACGTTCGGAATGTGGGACCGAGACGCATTCGAGAACTCACTCCCTTCGTCTTCCTTTAAGGAGGGGATTGAGGGGATTTGTTGGAAGTAGAGGGGTTCTCATTTTTATTTCATTCAGGATTCAATCCCCTTGATACGGTCCTGCCCTTGAATAGGATTAAGCATAGTCAGGCACTCAGCAACGGCACGATTACCTCTCGAGGACGAGGTCTGAGGCGAGGTCCTCCGCTCACCTCGGAGGATGCAGATCCTTGTTAGAGGGGCCGAGGATCCTCTATAATATTTCCCGGGACTTCCCACCCCGAAGGAAAAATGGGGAACTTCTGAGCTCCAAAATCTAAGGACCCCCCCCCCCCCTCCCCCACACAGAAAGTTTGCAAGAAAAAATCTGTACAGAAAGTAGCGAAGATAAAATAAAAATGTGTGGAAGATAGCCTGAGATCTTCCTGCAGATTCAGGCCTGGAGGGCAGACAATCCTCCAGATGTTAGCCGCAGAAAGGGGCTCTTGGCATCTTATTGGGGGTACATAAAACAAGCCGAAAAGGGAGGAGGTTAACCAACCAACCCCCACCAATGAGCATGGGTGAATGGACGAAAGCTGGTCGGCGACTAGCTTGCGAAATTAGTGACGGGTTACGAAAATAAGTCAAAAAATTTGTGGTGAGAAAAAATGGGTAAACTGAAAATGTCTAGAAGAAATAAAGACAAGGTAGATTCAATTTAGTGTGGAACTGGGGCCGGGAGTGTCTGTAGTTCCCCTAGATCTCAGGTGTAGGTCTACACGGTGTGTATGGGGGCAGGTGAGGCACGAGGAATACCGTCTTCTGAAGTGTGTCGTAGACGGAGCTAAGGCCGGATATGGATGGGTTCATGACCTTCAAAGTTGCGCACCCAAAAGCTTTGTTCCTCCAAGCGCGGTCATGATGGAAGTAGCATTGATGCGTGCTAACCCCACCGTGGAGAAGCGGTTGATGAGGAAATGGCAAATAAAAAGGAACAACTTACGACTCATCTATTAATACATCAATTTGATCCTTCGGGTGATTTTCGATATCTTGAAGTCCGAAGATTGCCGTAGACAAACGTTGAGAGTCAATCGTATCTGTGTATAAATCACACACTTGCATTACAACTTCAATCATGTATATATTATATTTTGAGTCGTAATTGAACACACGCAATAATTTCGTGAGATGCCACGAAATCACTCCACTAAACATATTTCCACTTTACACATTCGCCTTACACAAAGCGACTCCAATTGACCAGTTAATTGCAGAGGTCGTCAAAGGTCACTGAAAAGAATAGACGAATTGATTTAAATTGAGCAGTTAAATGCATAAGTTGCCAAAGAGAATGAAGATGACAAATTAAATTGACTTGAATTGACCAATTATATGAATAGGTTGCCAAAGAGACTGAAGAGAATAGACAAATTAAATTGCCCAATTAATTGTGTCGTAGAATTGCTCATAGTCTGGTCCAATAATTATTCTAGTCCTTGATCTGGACACACCGCTTTTGTTTAAGTGGATGGTATTGAGACCCTATGACTCAATCTACGATCATTATATATATATATATATATATATATATATATATATATATATATATATATATATAGGCTTTAATTCCTATTGAACCTGCGAAGGCTGGTTAGAGGCGGGTTGTGCCACGGCCAGTATTGTCACTATAAAGTCCCACTTGTTACTGGGGGGAGGTTTGTGATTGTTAAATTCTAAGAGTGCATAATACAGGTTGAATAAATTAGCCGAAGGGATTCTTAATTAAAGTCTTGCCAAGGGTACGTTTAAAAGGAGGAGCCACAAATAAACATACATACAAAAATAAACTTTACTTTACACCAAAATAATAATTAGTAGCAATAGTTAAACGGGCATTTAGGTAAATAAGGATTAAATATTAAACACGGATTAGTCCGGGTTGACAGCAATTATAAATAATAATATCAGGGAATGACTCACTTGAATCTCTTTAAAAAAGGAGGAGAGGATAACACTGACGTTAAGCGTCTAGATTTATAATGACTCAATGGGAGTATCAATCACTGTTAATTAAATAGGTAATTTAAGAATAGAGGGACACTGGGATTACAGATTACCATTAATTGTGATGGATTGGAGAGACGACTACTCAGGTCCAGACGGGGTGGTTCGGGTGGCGTTAACACGAGTTCTCGGGGAGAGGGGGAATAAGACGACGGGTTCGGGGCTGCTGACTGCAGTTCCGGTTAGTTCACTCCTAACTCGATGTGACACTAACAAATAGTTACTTCGGTAACTATTTGGATGTTCCTTTTTCTTTCTCAAGTTACGTTGAGCAACAGAGCGTATTCTTCTAGTCACAGACTCTGCGGGGAGGGATTTGCCTCAGGAACACTTTGAGATAGCGACCAAG
The DNA here is from genome assembly GCA_963969495.1 of Ceratothoa steindachneri. Classification (NCBI taxonomy): domain Eukaryota; kingdom Metazoa; phylum Arthropoda; class Malacostraca; order Isopoda; family Cymothoidae; genus Ceratothoa; species Ceratothoa steindachneri. The sequence continues at coordinate 16,737 of CAXAKS010000121.1, read as the reverse complement.
TTAACTCAGCGGCCCGTTGGTAGTCGATACGTTACGGCAACGACTCTCGTTCAACGTGAGGGTTACGCGAGTAGGTTTGGAACACTTCTGCCGAGGGATAAACGGCGTTGTCATTTATACCGCGGACTGTGTGAAATCAAGAGAGAGAGAGAGATTCCCTATACGACAATTCGCTTATCGCGGCGCCTTCTGGACAATCTCCATGGTATCATAAAGAAGGCAAATAGAATTTAGGCTTCTCTGTGAGATAGGCCTTCTTTCGTCAGACTTCCTGTCGCCTGTTGGGGAAGTTTGGCAAGGATAAGGACTTAGGTCAAGGGGAAGGCGGAGGAGGGCGGTAGAATGTCGGGGGAGGGGGGGGAAGGAGACGAAGGTCAACTCAAACGACAAATTTCTTTCGTTCCCACGATTGTCTGGCGGCATGCGAGTATGTACGTTCCATACCCTCAAAAATTGCATAGGTTGCCAAAGAGGTTCTCAACCAGTTGATGAAGGACGGTGGAATTGAAAAAGATGATGAAAGACACGGTTGTCATTTCAACTAGATGATGAAAGGTGGTAGGAGATTCAAAATGAGGGAAAGTCCCTCCAATGACGTCGTGCGGCGTTTTGTGATCAGATGATAAATGGTTATTGCATCGATGGTTTCCCATGGTTCGAATCACTTACAAGTGCCTTTGAATGGCTAAATGAGGCTTCTGCTACTAGATGGCGCCACCCAGCGCCAAATCCGATATCTCCAGGGTGAATAACCATATGCCCCATGGTCATATGGGTTATTTCATGGCTCTAAACGGGTACAATTGAACTTTACTCTTTTTGAAAATTGAACTTAATTTCTCTTGAAAAAAAAAAGCGACGCCTAGACCTGGCGCTTCGCTGCAGGTCAAAAGATGATGAGAGACATGGTTATGAATTAAACCAGATAATGAAAAACGTGTTTGACAATTGAATCAGCTAATGAAACACATGGATGTTAATTCAACCAAGTGATGAACAATTGGTTGTAGATTCAACCCGCTGATGAAACACCTGGTTGTTTTTATATATATATATATATATATATATATATATATATATATATATATATATATATATATATATATATATATATATATATATATATATATATATCCAGTTTAAATTTTAAAGACATCAAGGTTGCTGAATTTACTATTGTTTCTGGCAGCTCCTTCCAAAGATTCACAATACGATTTCTGAATGAATATTTACCTATATCGTTATTGTAATTGATTTTCTTCAATTTAGGGTTATGGCCTCTAGTTCTGTTATTATTTTCAAAATTAAAAAAGTCTAGCAATTTTATTATATCTATACCAGTAATCATTTTGTATACCTCAATCAAATCTCCCCTCACATAGCGTCTTCTCACTGAGAACCTTCCCAAATTCCTCAATCTTTCATGATACGGGAGTCTATGCAGACTAGGCATCATTTTGGTCGCTCTACGCTGTACACCCTCCTACATATCAAGGCCATTCTCATAATGGGGTCGCCACGAATGAACCCAATATTCAATATGTGGACCAACATATGAGATATACAATTTTTTAATCACATCATTACTCTTATAACTAACATTTCTCTTTATCAATCTTAACATTCTATTAGCCTTCTTCTTTGATTCTATGCAATTTGTTTTGTAATTTAGGTCACTTGTTATAATTACTCCCAAATCTCTTTCCTCTTGAACATCTTGCAACCAATTCCCCTCATTTTCATACAAAAAATTTGTTGACAATTCAGCCAGCTGATGAAACCATGGTTATCAAAAGAACCAGCAGATGGAATACATGGTTTCAATTTAACCAACTGATGAAACACATGGTTGTCAATTCACCATCTCAAGAAACCCTTGGTTGAATGTACTCTCATGATAAAAATAATTTAGCATTACTTCACTTTTCCCATAAATGAAGATCAAAAAGTATAGAATGTGTAGATAGATTTATTTCAGTTTATGATCTCATTTGGCGACCACCAGCAGGGTCAAAGACACAGAAATCACAAAAAGACTACCTTAAGGATATTAAAAAAAAGAAGATGAATAACAAACTAATAAACAGACTAGCTTTAGGTTATTTCAAAAAAAGAGTAACAAACTAATAAACTTCCTACTAGCTCAATTGAACCAGTGTATCTCTTGATATATATCACTGACCAAGATAATTGTCTATATGTATAAATAAAAGAAAATAGGTACCTACTTACTAATTATTATTTGTAATTTTTAACCTAGTCATTTGGGAATTATTATTAACAAGATCTTGATTATTCTAGAGTTAATTGGTTAATATTTCTAGGTTCACTGGAGAAAAGTAGCAATCCTGTGTCACACTGCCTTGCCTAGAGCTCTCATTAAGCCTATCAGTGCTACCAGTCTTGGTAAAAAAAAATTTATGCTAATAATGGACATAACATTTCCACTGCCATGTTTGCAGTTTCGCCAATCTCACGTAATATTCATGACGTATCTGCGAGGGGGCTGAGATTCACTGGAGGGTTGCCTATTCGTCTCTCCATCGAGTCACTGATAGGTCAACCAACACTCGTTTGATGATGGAGATTACCTAAAATCTATGTGATAGAACGAGTTGAATCTGTGTTAAATTCAACTCCTATCCCATATTAGTTAAAACCTCGAGGAGGCCCACGTGCATCTTCGATTCGAGGCTTGGAGTCTTATCAACAGCTACCGGACGTCAATGTTTAAACAAGGAGGTTATCGTCCCCCCGTTCACCCCCATTCGCCGACCTCGCCAGATCGAGTTAGGCTTATGGACAGATAAGGCATTTTTCTCCGGCCCAGCTGTGCGTTCCCTCGAAGCTTCCACCCCATTCTCCCCCACGCCAAGGAGATGTCCTGGCTATTTATATGGAAACTTTACCACTAAGATCAGATTGGAGATCCAGATTTTCGTCGCGAAACATCACCACGACCCTCTCTCCCTTTGTGCGCCAAGGGACCTCGACCTCGAGATTCACCATCACTTGTCCAGAAGGAGGACAATATTCCTTGAGTGCCAAAGGTTCGAGCCTTTAGTGACGCCAAGTCCCCAAGGCATCCCCCCCCCTGTTGTTCAAGGAGAACAGCATTAGAACAGCCATTGTTCGTTTTGAGCCCTTCGCCAAGAAACGGTTCTCATCCCCCCCCTGTTGTTCAAGGAGAACAGCATTAGAACAGCCATTGTTCGTTTTGAGCCCTTCGCCAAGAAACGGTTCTCATCCCCCCCCTCTGTTGTTCAAGGAGAACAGCATTAGAACAGCCATTGTTCGTTTTGAGCCCTTCGCCAAGAAACGGTTCTCATCCCCCCCCTGTTGTTCAAGGAGAACATTAGAACAGCCATTGTTCGTTTTGAGCCCTTCGCCAAGAAACGGTTCTCACCCCCCCTGTTGTTCAAAGTAGAACAACATTAGAACAGCCATTGTTCTTGAGCCCGTAGACAAGAGACGGTTCTCATCCCCCCCCTTTGTTCAGAAGAGAACAACCTAGAACAGCCATTGTTCGTCAAGCCGTTCGTCGAGTAACGGTTCTCCTTTCCAAGACGCCACGTCAGGATCCTTTTATCCCCCCCCTTCGGCTGGAACTCGCCAGCGGACCGAATATTCCTTCAAGTACCTTCCACTGCACCCTAATGAAGTTACGTAAGCCAAGCGTCACCTTTTGAGTATTGATCCCTTATTTGTCAATTCTATCCTGTGCTTTAAATGGTTTATCGAACCATCCCATCTCTTTAACTCCATATTTGTTTTACCTTTTTTGATCCCTTAAATCCTTGGATTAGCCCGAGTCTCCACGACCCTTTCCATTCTGTTTGTCAATATTTTCCGTTTTTGTGTTTTGTTTATAGTTATTATTAATAAAACTCTATTTTATTAATGATAGCAATATTATTATCCTTGAGCTCAGTTCCACTTCTTAAGCATTTTGAAGATACATAAAATCGGCCGCCAGACAGTAAGACGCACTCTAAAGATAATTAAGGAAGTTCCCTCAACGAATAGTGTAATATATGGTATCGTCGGGAGTCATTCTACGACATATATATATATATACTATTTAATTTGGTATCAGGTGTGTAAGGTTTAACGCTATATCTTTGCAAACACTGGTCTCAGTCGAGTAAAGCATAGTGTTATTCGTTACAATAATAGAATATAGTAGTTCCCTTTTGTTTTAACGATTGCTATCCCCTTTTTTTTTAAACTTAAGAAGCTGGAGTAGCTCAAGGAACTGTTATAATAATTTGTTTGTGTTTTTTTTGTGATTTTAGTCAGTGATTATTTAGATTGAGAAACCAAGTACGAATAGTTCAGTGCCCATATTTAGGTAGGCTAATTCTATAGAGGCATAATTCTTGTTGCAAGGAATTTTAGTTGGTTGACTAGTGCGCCCCCAAGTGCAAAGATGACTCAGTTTGAAATCTTTAAAGCGCAAGGAGAGTCCTGTGGACTTTCCGGAAAAGAACTAATTGAGTACATTCAAGAGGAGCAAAGAAGAGAAAAAGAAATCCAACGAGAAGAAAGAGAGGAACGGATAAGACAAGCTGAGCTTCAGATTGAATTAGCTCGGATTAAAGCAGAAGTTCAAAGAAAAAAGGTAGAAAGAGTAATCCAACGAGAAGAACGAGAAGGAAAAATACAACGAGAAGAACGAGAAAAAGAAATCCAACGAGAAAGAAGGACGGATTCGCGCCCCTTCCCAGGAAAGCTGACAAAGTTTCCGAGCCCCGTAAAACCCCAAAACTTCTTTCCCCAAAACCAACAACGGGACTCCAAACCTCCCGTTAAGACTTCTCCTCCATCTCTCTTCCCGAAGCGACCAACCATATGCTTCACCTGTGGTGTAGAAAACCACATGAGCTGGAATTGCCCCCAAAATTCTAGGCTTAAGAGCGGACCAGCCCACCAAGTTCACCAGATTAATGCAACCCCGGCTCCCCCGGTGGTGCAGACCCAAGCAGAAACTTCTCCCCCTCCGTCAGGCCACCAGGTAAATTTTGTTTTTGGTAAAAGTTCATCGGGAACTTTGAAATATGAGGAGGGCAGCGGGGACAGCTGTCGAGTATTGACTCTCGTCAGGGACACAGGATGTACGTGCTTCATCGTGTCCGACGAACTCCTCCCAGTGGCCTCTAACCACGAAAAATTTGCGGTGGTACATGACCAACTTGGGCGGGCGAACCGATTCCCCGTCGCTAGATGTTACCTGCAGTGTCAATATTATAATGGCTGGGCTGAAGTCATTGTAGCACCCATACAATTCTGTTCCGTACTTATAGGACAGAGCCCCCAAGTAAGTTTCGACCCTGTGTTCCAGGCCGCCCTTCCTCAAGGCCGAGATAAGAAAGAAGCCCAGGAGCCCGTCCCCATCAGAACCCCGATACCGTCCGATTTCTCGGAGACCCCTAACCAGGACTTTAGGACGGCAAAAGAGGAATGTGAATCACTAACACCCTTAGGTGATAAGGCCCCAGACAAGGACACGGAGACTGTCCCTGAACCCCAAGAAATAAAGAACCCCCAACGCGCCCATGGAGATACCTTCGTAGAACTGGACGAAGCATCGGCGCTTGAAGAGGATTGCCCCGCGGAGTCCCTTAATGTAATCCAGACAGTGTGCATCCAACCTGATGCCGAGTACCCTCCTCCTTTTCTACCAGGCGAGTCTTTGGAACCCTCTGACCTGGATAGTGACGCGCAGCTGACACCACGTCAGAAGAGTCAGCTCCAAGAACTAATTAAATGGAATCACCATTTATCCACCCTATTAGCTCTTTTCGAGCAACTGCGTGAAAATGGCCTCACCATTGGCCCCAGCAAATGCCAGTTTGCCCACGAAACCATCAAATATTTGGGTTTCAAAATAGGACAAAGCAAGTCAGGTCCCCACGAGAACAAGATTAAGGCAATCGCCGACATGCCCCTCCCGATTACAAAGAAGCCATTAAGATCGATCCTAGGATCAGCTTCTCCCTATCAGCGATTTGTTCCGAATTTCGCTGCAAATTCGGCCCCCCTATGCCCCCTTCAGGAAAAGAATTTCTCCGATCGTTTACGTTGGAATGATGTCGCTGTTTCCCATTTTAATCAGCTCAAAAGTAAGTTCATTTCTGCCCCCATTTTTAAGTTGCCCAACCCGGAAAAATCCTTTGGGGTTAAGACCGACGTGATCAACGAGGGCATTGGAGGTGTACTCCTTCAATACGTGGATGACAGAACGAGTCATCCAGTTGCATATGCTAGTCGTCAATTATTACCACGCGGAAAGAGATATGCCACTAGAGAAAAGATAGCTCTATCAATTATCTGGGTCATAGACAAATTCAAGCTGTACTTGATATGTAAAGAATTTCAAATAGGAACCGACCACCGTCCGTTAGCCTATATTAGGAATTTGAGACACTCAAACGGCCGCATCATGCGCTGGAGTTTACTCTTGCAAGAGTATCAATTTAAAATAAATTATATCAAAGGTTCCGATAACCAGGTCGCTGACGCACTCAGTAGGAATGCGTTACCGAATAGCGTAGAATAATTGTATTCATAGGATTAGTATCTCCATGTAGGTATATACCGTCTTGTACGACTTAATTTAAGATTCTTTTGTAATATAATTAATTAATGTATATGTCTGAATTTTGTAACGCTCAATGTCTAATTTTTTTGATGTATATATATTTGTTCTTATTAATTTACGTATAAATTATTTTGTCCCGTATGTACTAAGTTTATATCATTTTATTGTTCCATGCCTTTTTTTTTTATTAAGTTGTATTAAAGGTCATTTTCCCCTGTAATCTAAAGATCAAAATAATCATGTATTGAGGTAATAATAGTTAGGTGCAGGAAGATACGGTTGGTACAAGAAAACGAGTTCCCTACAACGGAGCTCTATCGTTGTCCCTTCTCTCTTTTTTTTTCGAAGTGACAACTTCCCCTGGAATGGAGGGCTGTGATAGAACGAGTTGAATCTGTGTTAAATTCAACTCCTATCCCATATTAGTTAAAACCTCGAGGAGGCCCACGTGCATCTTCGATTCGAGGCTTGGAGTCTTATCAACAGCTACCGGACGTCAAAGTTTAAACAAGGAGGTTATCGTCCCCCCGTTCACCCCCATTCGCCGACCTCGCCAGATCGAGTTAGGCTTATGGACAGATAAGGCATTTTTCTCCGGCCCAGCTGTGCGTTCCCTCGAAGCTTCCACCCCATTCTCCCCCACGCCAAGGAGATGTCCTGGCTATTTATATGGAAACTTTACCACTAAGATCAGATTGGAGATCCAGATTTTCGTCGCGAAACATCACCACGACCCTCTCTCACTTTGTGCGCCAAGGGACCTCGACCTCGAGATTCACCATCACTTGTCCAGAAGGAGGACAATATTCCTTGAGTGCCAAAGGTTCGAGCCTTTAGTGACGCCAAGTCCCCAAGGCATCCCCCCCCTGTTGTTCAAGGAGAACAGCATTAGAACAGCCATTGTTCGTTTTGAGCCCTTCGCCAAGAAACGGTTCTCATCCCCCCTGTTGTTCAAGGAGAACAACATTAGAACAGCCATTGTTCGTTTTGAGCCCTTCGCCAAGAAACGGTTCTCACCCCCCCTGTTGTTCAAAGGAGAACAACATTAGAACAGCCATTGTTCTTGAGCCCGTAGACAAGAGACGGTTCTCATCCCCCCCCTTGTTCAGAAGAGAACAACCTAGAACAGCCATTGTTCGTCAAGCCGTTCGTCGAGTAACGGTTCTCCTTTCCAAGACGCCACGTCAGGATCCTTTTATCCCCCCCCCTTCGGCTGGAACTCGCCAGCGGACCGAATATTCCTTCAAGTACCTTCCACTGCACCCTAATGAAGTTACGTAAGCCAAGCGTCACCTTTTGAGTATTGATCCCTTATTTGTCAATTCTATCCTGTGCTTTAAATGGTTTATCGAACCATCCCATCTCTTTAACTCCATATTTGTTTTACCTTTTTTGATCCCTTAAATCCTTGGATTAGCCCGAGTCTCCACGACCCTTTCCATTCTGTTTGTCAATATTTTCCGTTTTTGTGTTTTGTTTATAGTTATTATTAATAAAACTCTATTTTATTAATGATAGCAATATTATTATCCTTGAGCTCAGTTCCACTTCTTAAGCATTTTGAAGATACATAATATCGGCCGCCAGACAGTAAAACGCACTCTAAAGATAATTAAGGAAGTTCCCTCAACGAATAGTGTAATATATGGTATCGTCGGGAGTCATTCTACGACAATCTACACATCTGGCTTTCATAAGTAGTGTGGAGATTATCTAAAATCTATAGAACTTTGGATTTAATTAGTATTGTGGAGATTACCTAAAATCTACAACCTTTTTTGGCTTCCCTAGTAATTATAGTTAGTTGACGTTACTAAATTAGGTTAAATCAATAATAGGACATGTTCTGACGTACTGGTGGAGGGTCCGAATGATTTATCAACAGCACAAGTAGAGGAGCGATAACAAAAATTGATATGATTTTTCAGGAGTTTAATTCCAATGATTGTTGTGTTTCTTCCACTACTAGAGGTCGCATTAAATTTGCTCTACTAATTTCCAAGGCTAAGTATAAACATTCGTACAACAATGATGCTAAACGAAAACGGCGACCGTCTTATATAAACAATTAATTATTAGACTTCAAAATGACAAAGAACTAACAACTTACGAAAATCCTGAAGAGCTTCTAGATTAGGGCCAGCAAATTTGATCCCTGTGTGCTGCTTGATGGATTCATCCTTCGATTGCGATGCCGCCATGATTGAGTGTCTATCAAAACCTGAATTCTGAAAACAAATGGTAATACCAATTATGGATCACTTGACTCCCCCATCACCTCCCTATTTAAGTTTAGTTCTAGATCGCAACTAAAGTTATGTTTGTTTTTCGATTTTAGAGCGCAATAGCAACGAGGTTTTATCGAGAAGTTTGCGAGAGCTGTAAAGTGAAAATGTATGAAAGATCTCTTAGTCTCACATTCCCCTGCAGGCATTGGGATCGAGAGTGGGTACGAAGCCTCCAGATGACAGCCGCAGCATAGTTGTCGATGACATCCGCTTACGGACAGATAAGGAAAAGATTGGAGGCGAGAGAAAGCGAAAAAGAGAATGCAGACATGCCCCCCTCCCCCAACCGGAGGCAAGAATGGGGGGAACCAGCCCTTTCCCCTTCCCTGTCCCGCCGAGGATGAAGGCTAGTCAACTACTAGCCTACGAAATAGGCCCTCGGCCCAGAAAATGGATAAAATGAAAATTTCGAAAAGGAAAAATTCCCAGGTAGTGCCAATCTAGTTTTACTTCCAGAGGCACTAGAGCCGGGGGAGGGGGGGGGGGCTCCTCCATGTCCCAGGTGTAAAAAGGGGGGTTGGGGCAAACGAAAACATAAGAGGCAAGGGGAGGGGGAAATGGTCATTCTAACAGCAGAAAAGAGGGTCTCTTTGCTAGAAATCTTGCGGTTTGTAGTGAAGGCGTTGGGTGAGGTTAGGGAGAGATGTTGAGGTAGAGACAGGAGCAAGGGCGTACCTTGAGGAGTTGGCACTCGAGGAGACCGTATCCACGGGCACCAACTCCATTCCAGATTAATAAAGATACAATACCCGGGGGGGGGGCACTCCGGCGTCAGGGGAAGGCTCGCCTTGAGTATGCGACTAACACCAAAGAAGGTCAAATAAAATGGGAGGCCAGGCTCCTCCAGATTCAGAAACTCCATTATTCCACAGGTCTGTGTGCATGAACTCGTCCCAAGCAGAAGGAAAAAGCGTGAGCGACCATGGGGAAAGGTAACGTGCGCCAAGATAGCGCAGACTGAGACACCTTACAAGAATGGGCCGAAAAGTCTGGGGGACAACGCAGGGAGGCGAGAGAAAGGGACCTGAAACCGCCGAGGCATTGGGGGTTAGGTGCCCAAGAGAAGAGCCGCAGGGCAATGGCACGCCACTTTTAGCTCCCATCGGTCTTCTCCCGTCTTATTTGCCAGGCAGCCCGGAAGAGGGACCTGATTCCTACCATGTAGTCAGTGTGAGGAAAAGCGAAACGCTGGTCTCTTTGTCCAGTACACTTTGGCGCTGTCATTCCTCAGAATCCCTACGTGACCAGGAACGCAGCAGAAGATAATCTAAAATCAGCCCGGCTGCAGAGATCCCAATGTCCCGAGAGCACTCAAGGAGCTTTGTGTGAGTGTGTCTGTATACAAGTGCCAGGATAAAGGGAGAGAGGTATTCCCCCAAACAAGGACATTCAACGAGAATGGGCCCTACAGTCTGGGGCATAAGTAGTGATCAAGGTGCAGGGGAGGGCTGCGTCCCACGATCGTGCCCGATTTGCAGGCGACAAGAAACGTCCCGGTCTAAACAAGGGGAACACGTGAAAACTGACCCCGTCTTTTGAGTTGGAGCCACCAGTGTACACTAAGACGGCACCTGCGTGACGCGACGTCTGCTGAAAGAAATTCAAACGCAATACTCCCTAGGGTGTAGAAATTTGGGGAGCAGAGGTAGAGACAAAAGATCAAAGGTGGTACCCTCCAGGGTGGCGTCAGAGGCGGAACCAGCGAGACCTATGTCGCGACCTGGGAGGAATTACCTTGCTCTAAATTGAAAATCTTCTTAAGGTATAAATTGTTATATGAGCATTGCATCGTCGTGATCGGCCGCGGAAGAAATGAGAGCCGTTCGTTACGGCTCGGGAGTACAAGCAATTAGTGAACGGCATCACCCAAGCACCGACAAGGTGGCTCTCGTTTGGGATTTACGGAAGGCCTCGGTCGTAAAACGGAGACGTGGAGTGGATCGAGTTCACTTTAATCAATTCACGATCGGTATCGCATCTGTAGTCCAACTTGGAATGAACAAAATTGTGAAGAAGACGCCGATGATACCATTGATGTTCAAAGGTCAAGGGAGTAACACCGATGACCTTTTACTGTGGGGGACGCCCTCTTCAGGCCCTATTGGACAGGAGAGAGCTCACCCTACCCGTAGGCCGAATCGACGACCATCTGGCAGAAACCACACGAAAATTGGTAAGCGTCTCTTCGCCTTTATAGTGTGGGTTTCCATGATACCGTATCACAATATGGTATCATAGCCTCCAGATCGAAGACCACCACCGTATTCAAGTGGTATCCACGAAGGAAGGCCTCGCAGATACCATTTTCTACTGGAGCAGAACATCCGACCTGTACTGGAACTTGCGAAAGCCGCATTGTGAAGGACAGGTGACCTCGACTGACCACAAAGTATGCAGGCCTTAGGACCTATGAGGATGCACAACTGCGGAGAATTGGGCTAGGATGGTGTGCACTTCAAGTTTCCAGTTTTACCAGGGGCATTGAGGCATCTGGGGTGGAACGCTCCCGTAAACCCATGGACCGGATATGCCTAACAGGGAGCCTATTTGGTGATCTCGGGACCAGCAAAAATAAGTTTGGGGGACTTTCCTAACTTTCCCTCCCTAACAAGCGGGAAATCTTTGACAATAAGAAACAACAACTTTCAAAGCTTAGGTGACAGCTTAAACAGGGGGAGGGGGTGTCTTTCGAAGGCACTTAATAAAAAATCACAGAAAATAACGTGAGAACACAAGAGTTCCACAGGCTCATCCAGTAGATGATCACAGATTAACCATGTGGAATCACCGTTTTAAACAACATCTGATGTGCCAAGTTATCGGATGGGGTCACGGTTCGGGTCGATTTTACGAAAACGCTGTAGAAACCCGTGGTCCTATATCCACGTTAATCAGTAGTCGCCAATGAGTAATAAAAGGCATCGTAAATGAAAGCAGATCGGTGGTAAAACTCCTACCGAGTTTTCGGCCAATAGAAAAAGTGTATGCACGAAAGAGTGGTGGGACAAATTGGCTGAAGCCGAGACACTAAAATAAGATTTAAATTTCGGAAAATGCCCGCTCTCGATTTTTACAGGCGCTTTATTATAAATACCTCTATTTAAAAAAAAAATGCAAATGTTATATATGTATGTAGTGTATATCAAAGATAGTGAGAGCTTCTTCACTAGTTAATGTGTGCAAATTTCTAATTAGGATGTTATGAAGAAAAATAGGTTGGTCGCCTTCTTGGAAGACATATTGTGAGATGGAATCACATATAGTGTAGATATTAAATATAACTTTGACGTTATTTTTTTCTGAATTAAAATATGATAGACATTTCATATTAATCAATTTGGATCTTTTCTCTTATTATGGCGCAATTTCGTCTCAGCCAGACGGGTGAGGGGCCAGCTGAGGAGGCTGAACTGCCTCTCTTATGCATGAGAATCGAAGGATGGGATAATTTCTATGTTATAATTATTTTGTTGGTTTGGGAGGCGAATAAGAGAAAACTATAAAAAAATAAAAGCTAAGGGAAGTTAAAAAAGTGAAAACTAAACATTTAAAATATAAAACTTTCCTATAAAAAATATGTACTTTCCGCGCCAAACCGAAACCATATTTAACACGGGGTTTTCTGAAGTTTCACCAAATTCATATTTTCATTCAGGAAAAAAACAATTCCCTTCAAAGTGATATATAATGCCCAGAAGATGGCGGCCAATCGATCTTTCGTCATAACATCATTAAAAATTTGCCCCCATTAAGTAGTGAAAAAGGTATATAGAGTAATCTTCGATATACATTATATAGCATTTGCCTATTTTTTTAAAAAAGATATCTATAATAAAGCCCCAACAAAATTTGAGGGCAGGCATTTTCCGAAATTTGACCTGTTAGGCTTTCGAATAAGGAATATTACGAGATTATTTAAAAATTGCGGCTGATGTGGGGATGAAACGCCCCCAAATCGAGTGGGAGGTTTTGGGGGGGTAACGAAGCCCCCATTTCGAAATTACTTTAAAAGTTATATATATATATATATATATATATATATATATATATATATATATATATATATATATATATATATATATATATATATATATATATGTTTGTGTGTGTGTGTGTGTGTGTGCGTGGTATTTTTGTGTATAATACAATATGATGCGATTGCAATAGCCTGCCTAAGAAAGAAAAAAAACCTTTAAAAAACACTTTTTTGGAATATGCCCAAGAAAAAAAGTACATAAAAAAAGCAATTTTTTTTAAACATATTAATTATAAAAAAAATTCGAGGGTGGGCCTAATCCCCAAATTAACCGCGAGGCTAAAAAAAAAAGAAGAGTACTTTCGAGGAATTTACGCAAGAAAAAAAATTCTAAATTAAAAAAAACTTGTTTTTCCACAAATATATATGAATTGCCCAAAATATCGAGAGCGGTCATTTTTCGAAATTTTTTAGCCATTTTTCTATTGCAATTAGGTAATTGTGAAGTTTCACGGCCCCCGATTTCCCGCGCTATTTTTTTGCCTACTTTCCGATTGTTTTGAGTGTTTTCAGCTATCCCACTGGCCAATCAGCGCCCTGTATTATACAGCGTCATTAACCAATCAGGACCGTTTATTTCACAACTTTCTTGTGATTCTAAAAGTGGTAAAAAATAAGGTGGGGGGGGAGTATTTTCTGGGTTTTTTTCGTAAGTTTATTTATCAATCTCGCCTAAATAATATATGCCTGCCACTATTTTCTCTTCTGACGTAGTTTTCTTTGTTTTATTTTATACACAAGGAATTGTATTCGCCGAAACGAAGTATTAAAAGCGTTGGTAATCTTTTACATTAGCGACTCGGCCTTTTGGTTCGCTATTTATTTGGTTATCCTTTGCGTGTTTGGTTACTGGAAGCCGATATATGTATTTGGTTATTCATGTGTTTGGTTACTGGAAGCCGGTTTCGAGACGTACCTGGGTCGCCATCAGGAACAAGTTGATAAAGGCATTTTTAATTAACCATCAGTTAAAACAAGATCGAGTCTTTCTAAAAAATCTTAATTTTTATTCTCCTCTTAAAATAACAACTCAAAACAATGAAGTGAGCGAGGCAAAAATAAAGTAGCACAAAAAATCGCGCGGTAAATGAGGGGCCGCGAATCTTCACAATTATCGCCATCAAATTACATCGGAATACCAGTTTTCGGTGCAATTCTGATGAAATTAAATTTATCGATACTTTGTTACTTTTTCTAAGTTCCGACAAAAAAAATAGGGTAAATATGTAGACGAGCGGCCCGGCCGATAAAACGTACTATTTTCGTCCGTGTTCCAAAATGTTTCACGTTTATGGAGTACATTTAAGGGGACGGCTCGTGTGGGGGTAAACACAAGGGGGGGGACCACACTATGAATATCCTGAGTTTCATTAAATTGGGGGGGGGGTCTGGGGGGCACAGCCCACCAGTATATAATCCTAATTTTTATAATGTTCTGTTGTTTACAGAGGTGAATGCTTTAACTACATCATGTCAGCGCCTTTAATCGTTTTGCGAATTATAATATGGATTGGGGGTGGGGGGTATGACGTCAGAAATGCTTGATTTCAATATTTTTTCACTTAATAGCTTTTTATTATCCTCATTCGGAGTCATTTTTATTTGTCAATATATTTTTCTCCATTTTACTATTTTTATTACCTTCTTTTATACATTTAAATGTAATTAGCTAGATCATTTCAAGGAACTACTGGTTTTTTTAGCAGTTTGGGTGTCAAACATTCCCCTTTTACGCAGTTTGAAAATGATCAATCAGACGTCATTTACGCAGTGTGAAAATGGTATCGAATTGTGAACTTTGTTCGTCGTCTATTGCGGAATTATTAACCCTAGTTTCTGATAAAGATAAATTAAACACCTTTTTGGATGTTCATAATTTAGTGCGAATTAAAAGCGAATGCGACATTTGTGGCTGAGCATTAGATATGAACCCTAACTTTGAATTTAGATGTTCGAAAATAAAACGTGATTCAAGTCAGCTAGATTTCGAATAGGACGCAGACGCGCAAATTAAATAGGCTTTCCTCTTCGCTATTTCGGAAGTATAACCACTGCAATTAGTACGGAAACAGCGTGTTTCGTTTGTTTTTTTCGGGCAATTTTGTAAAAAAAAATTGGCCTACGTAAACAACGTTTTCGGTTTGTTTACTTTCGGGCATTTTTTTAATACAAAAAATGGCGGTAAATATGTAGACGAGCGGCCCGGCCAATAAGATGTACTATTTCGTCCGTGTTCCAAAATGTTTCACGTTTTTGGAGTACATTTATAGGGGACGGCTCGGGGGGGGGGGTAAACACGATGCGTGGACCACACTACGATGATCCTGAGTTTCATTAAATTGACGGGGTCTGGGGGACACAGCCCACCAGTATATAATCCTAATTTTTATAATGTTCTGTCGTTTACAGAGGTGAATGCTTTAACTACATCATGTCAGCGCCATAATCGTTTTGGGAATTATAATAGGGATTGGGGGTGGGGTATGACGTCAGAAATGACACGGGTGAACGATAATATTTACACAAAATATTTTTTTCCGGCCGGGCGGCTCGTCTACATTGTTTACCAAAATGGCGGCAGCTATCATTCGAAGAAAACTCAAACGCGCATGAATATTCAAACACGGGTGAACGATAATATTTACACAAAAATCATTTTTCCAGCCGGGCCGCTCGTCTACATGTTTACCAAAAATAGATAGGCCACCATCTTATATATCATTTTGAGGGGAATTTTTCTTTGAATTAAAATACGATATGTACATTTTATATAATCAATTTTAAAGAAAATATGATTGATTTAAATAGCAATCGGAGGTGAGGCTTATATGTCTGATGTCGAGGAACGTGGTAGAAAAACTAGAGGCCTGACGACATGAAGCATCTAATGTTAGGCTTTCAAATTAGGAATATTAAGAGTTTAAAATTTGCCGGCGAGTTAATCCCCGCACAGAAGCGTCCCCCCCTCCCCCCCGCTTCCGAAATTACCTTTAAAATTATAATTTTGTGTGGAAATAGCCTAAAGTAGGCGGCGCTATATTCGCCTCAATTTGCCTTATAAGGATTCACGATTCCAATTAACCATGTGACTGTGAATTCCATATTAGCCGTAAAACTCACAAAATGCAGGCTCTACTTACCGAAAATTTGTTATTAAATTATGGAATATTTAGTTTTGAACACCTTTCATTCACCTTCCATTAGCAGGGTTGCAAATTAAAATGTCACGTATATTCAATGGCTAAAATATGGCTGATTTTCTATTAAAAGTAGATGAAAAGCCGATGAAGATATATGCCTGGTGGATGTCCATTTAGAAAATTCAATACTATATAACTTTGTCGTTAACGAACATTTGCAATACTTACAAAAGCCCTTTAATTATCTTTCACTTTCCCTGAAACATTAAAATGCAAAAATGTTGTGCAGACATTTACTCAGGATTATGAGACTAGTAAGAGTAAATAGAAGAGACTGAGCTGTATAAACTGATACTGGACTAATATAAATAATTTCTTGATTCTGGTTAAATGCGCCATCTCGTGGGCAGTTCTAAGTTTATTCAAATAGACGGTTAAATTCATTGCATTTGAATTATTTTTATTCAATTAAACAAAATCAAAAGTAGTATTGCAATTATCTAACACAAAATAAAATTATTATCCACAACTTAATCAAATCAATGCAAAAATGATATCATTCACAAATCGAGTGAACACAAGTTTAAAACTTGTTTTGATGAGTATCAACACATCGCTGAGCTTCATATTTCACTGATGCCAGATATGAAGGAAGCAAATCTAATGTGACCA
>CAXAKS010000120.1:0-79304 GCA_963969495.1 Ceratothoa steindachneri | reverse complement strand
GAGAGAGAGAGAGAGAGAGAGAGAGAGAGAGAGAGACACACACTCGGAAAGAGAGACTTTCTCCTTCCCTCAGGTTCAAAACGCTGCTTCAACCCAATTCAAAATTCTTATTTGGGTACCCATTGAGGCATGATTTTTTTCAGCCGTTTGCTATTTAGAAAAGAGGGAAATTTCATTTCTTTCCTATTTGAAAAAGGGAAATTTCATCCCTTTCCTTTTTAGAAGCGAGGGAAATTTCATCCCTTTACTATTTAAAAAAGAGGGAAATTTCATCCCTTTCTTATTTAGTAAAGAGAAAAATTTCATCCCTTTCCTATGTAGAAAAGAGGGAAATTTCATCCCTTTCCTTTTTAAAAAGAGGGAAGTTTCATCCCATTTCTATTTAGAAAAGAGTCATTTCCTACCTTACCTATTAAAAAGGGAGAAATTTCATCCCTTTCCTATTTAAAAGAGTGAAATTTCATCCCAATCCTCTTTAGAAATGAGTGAAATTTCATCCCTTTCCTATATAGAAAAGGGGGAAATTTTTATCCCTTTTCTATATAGAAATGAGAAATTTAATCTCTTTCCATTTTCGAAAAGTGAGACATTTCATCCCATTCCTTTCCTATATAGAAAAGATAGAAATTTCGAATTCCTGGTGTCCATTGGTAATGGTGATGTACAACATAATAAGCTATTACTTTCTCTCAGTTTGGATTACTCACACACACACACACACGCACGCGCGTGTGCGGAACAAATAAGTGTCATAACTTACTTATAAACTCTTGAAACAGTTTGTAGTTGTACGTGTCTGTGTGTGAAGACGTGGGTAATTTATGCGCGTATGTGTATGCGATAGTATCTGTGCCGTTTATGCACAGTTTATGTATGCGTGTGTGCGAGGGGGGATGTCGTTTCGTGTGCGTGTGTGCTAACTTGTAGAGGTGAGTAAAACCTTTCTTTCGAATGACTGTGTGCAAGAAACAAAATATACATGTGCCCTATACACATAATGATCCCCGTTTCACTTGGCATATGACCCCGGTGTTCAGGTCCGAGAGAAATTTGGGTTTTGGCAGGCGATGCATAATTTGATAATTACCGAGGGCTTCAACGGAGTTTCTGGGCTGGTTCTTTGATGTATTAATCTCTCTTACTCCATACTTGTTAGCTCTATCTTGCATTGTCTTTAGTTATGTAGTTTTTAGCTGCTTTTTTAATATTGTATCAGCATTTGTCGCTATTTTCATGTCGACCTCTTTTCTTTTCTCCTTTTCTTTCTTCCTGGTCAAAGCAGGATTTAGCTTCACGATATGGCTGTACTTCCCCCCCCCCCCCAAATAGAAAGCGTGTCGTAGGATAATATATATATATATATATATATATATATATATATATATATATATATATATATATGGTTAGAATGGTAATGTTGCAGCTGTATGGCTAGTGGAGGAACATTATTGTTAAAATTAGTCGAGTGGATGATAAATTTTATTATCGCTAGTAATAATGTGGTGTGTTTTGTTTTGGGGCAGTTTATGGAAGGAGAGGGTGTAGGAGGTAGATACAAGGCTGTCCTAGTGCCATTTTTTTCAGGAGATATTTAGGAGCAATGGGCTACCATAGTTGCTTACCGCAAAGTCTTCCCACCCTTCCCAGGTTACATTTTGACTTCTACCCAAATAATACCATTTGTTTCAATGCCCTAGTCTGCCAGGCTTATGTTGATCGTCCTCCGCCTCGTTCGAAATTGAATCTCTTTCTATTCGCGCTTGCCTCCTTTACTCGACCTCGGAGGCGATCGCACGAAACCTCTCTCGAGTCCCTGCTTCAAGCATGTGCCCATTAGTGAATTATTAGTGCCTAACCCTAGCATTTTGAGGTTGACGGAGGTTCCCCTCAAGGTTATTCCCACACAACCCTTCTTTTCCCCTTCATTTTCTTCCCATGTCTACCCTCTATTTGCCCCTGCATGGAAGAAATTAGCCTCATCGAGAAATTGGGTACCGCCAGTGACCTAATTTGATAGTCCGCGCCCCCATTGAGAACCACCTCCCCTTGACCTGGATTGAGGGCACTAACACAGAGTACCCCTCTTCTCCGTAAGGGTCGCACTTGAGATGGGGTCAATTTCTATCTGAAAGTTTTATGCATGAGTAGGTAGGAGGGGGGGGGGGGTCATATCTTAAAAGAGGCGGCACCTTCCTCTTCGCCAGGACAGTGGCAAGGGGCCATTCTTGCTCGGAACTGACACCCGAGTGCCTTTGGGGTCACACAAGGGGACGAAAACTGCGCATCTTGGCTCCCGAAGTGAGGTTGGCGAATTCCTCCGGGATGGAGAGGTCAAATGCCTTGAGGCGTGGCCAGTAATCTCTCCTCGTGGCCCCGATTTGTTCCTTCCAGAATAGGAAGGGGTGGTTATGGGGAGAAACTTGAGACTTTGGGGGTATCGATTCGCTCCCTACCCCCCGAAAGTGCTGTGGGGGCTTATGTTTGTGCTTTTTAAGCTCTTTTTAGAACTTTCTAACGAATCTGCTATTGGGGATTTTGATGAAGCCAATGTAATTGGCCTATTGAAAGCTGCGCTCAGTGGCAGGTGGTCATTGGAAGCAATGAGTCAAAGCATTGGAAGCAATGGAACAAAGCAATGGAAGTAATGGAAGCAAAGCAGTGGAAGCAATATAAGCAACACATTGGAAGCAATGAGGCAAATCATTGGAAGCATTGCTTCCCTATAAAAAAAGAGCGAAAAAAAGAATCTGGTACTTTAAATAGTCTGATTTTATTATGGCACAATTAATTATAAATTTTAGAAAGTTTAATCGGTAATCAAGTTGCCATGTTTTATGACTGACCTCTGGAAGGAAACTTCCCTCCCTCCCTCCCTCCCTCAAAATTGAGGGGGGGGTCTGTAAATCTTAAAAGATTGTCTTTTTTAATATATTTTTTGAATTCAACATAATTATTACAATTGTGAGGAGGCAATGGTAAGCAATGGAGATTTTGCTTCCCTATGAACCAAAATCACAAGTATTTTGCCACCAAACCTTAGTTGGAACTAAGGTTTAGTGGCATTAACGGTTCATTAACAGTACTTGTCATTCTCGACCACATCCAAGTAATATGTAGTACTCTTGCTAGTCTTATAGTACTCATATAGTAATTTTGCGCGCGTCTTTTTCAGTATAAGTCCAAAGAAGAGGGAAAGGTCGCTTAGACATGGTCGGGGTGCACCGAAACGAGGACATTTATCAACGCCCATTTGCTGATGGTAATGGCTAGCATCAACAGTATTATTATTATTATTAGTAGTAGTAATTTTATTAGTTATTATTATTATCATCATTTTTATCAGCATTATTATTATGATTATAATTATTAAGTAACGAGGTCATCTCTAGCAGAAAGGTTTTGAAGAGAAGTCTAGAAAAGGGTGAAGATGAAGAAGTGAAAGTGTGTGAAAGATTCAGACATTTAGAACCGGCGTAATGGCACGCAACTCTCCCGCTCCTCTTTTCATTTCGCATGTCCCTTGTTGGTAGGTCGTGGGGAGGGGGCACTCTGAACCCTGGACCTACCTCAAGATGAGACCAACGTGTTGCGGAAGTTATAAGTTTGTACATTTAAGACCCTATGTTCCTACATACGTTTTTCTAGGGGGCTGGGAACTGCCCCCGCGCCCCTCTCTTCTTTTGTTGTTTCGCCTCTTCGATTTCATTTGAACGAAATCCAGTGAAGCCAAAGAAGCAATTATTCTTTAGATACGGTGCGAAAGTATTGAAATTTTCTCATTGACTAATTTCATAATTTTTAGTCAGTTTTCAGAATTTATAGTGCGTAATTAAAGATCTCAGATTTATGCTAATTAAAGATTAGAAAATAGCAGAAACGATCAAGTGGAATAAGAATTATTCCTTATAATTGTCTATAGAAAACAAAATTAATGACTATATCATATGAAATTCTATCCGTGTGCGGTTCGTATTTGTTGTATTATATAGCTTTGTCTATCTTTATTTGTGTATTACGAGCTAAATGATTGTTTCCTTGTTCATTTTTGAGTGTCATTTTTATACGATAACAGGATATTTGCCCGAGCAGTGAGGTTAATCTATTTCTATCTATCGCTAACTTTCTTATATGGACATATGTGTAGTTAATAGCCCAAGGAAAGAAAAACTGGTATCACAACCCAATAAAACTCCGTGGAATATATTACGTTAGCCAGGCCATGATTTTTTTTTGGGGGGGAGGGGCCTTTTTTATTTTAAGAGTTCATCTGGCGACTGACTCCTTGGGCATAAGTCGCCGTACTTACCACTGCCTAGGCTAGGCTACTTTAAAATAGTAAAATGAAAAAAACAAAAAAAAACAACAATAAAATAAAAAAACGAAGAATGCAAGAGGCGGGAAGCAAGCTCCAGCATCGGGGGGGAGTTCCGCCTCCGGACGTTCATGCGCCTAAAACCAAAACATAACAACTAGTTAAATAAAGGGGAGAAGGCTGGCCTCCCCCAGAAGTCGGTAAGTCCACCAGTCAATGTGCACGAACTCCTCTCGAGTGTAAGGGACAGGCGGTAGCGACCCCAACCATCTCGATACCGGGACAGGTAACGTGCGCGAAGATCGCCCAGACTGGGACAGGTAACGTGCGCGAAGATCACCCAGACTGGGACATTCACCAAGAATGTGCCGAACGCAGTCTTCACAGTAGGGTGCAGGCGAGCACTCCATCAAATGGCGGTGCGTCCCGCGAGTGTGTCCAATTCGGAGACGACAGAAAGCATCCTGAAGCCCTCGCGGCATTGGAGGGTAGGTTAATGTGAAGAGTCATGACGCAATGGCATGCAACTTTAAGTTCACTTTGACCGTCTCCCACCTTCTTTTCCAAGCAGCCCGGAGAGCTGCCCGTATTCCTGCCATGTAGTCAGTGTGAGGATGAGCGAAACGCTGGTCCGGTTGCCCAAGTCTCGCGGACTCTTTAGCGCCCTCATCGGCGCACTTATTCCCCGCAATTCCTACATGTCCAGGAACCCAGCAGAAGATAATCTCGACATCCGCCCGGCTTGCTAAAACCGTAGCGTCATGGATATTGCGAACCAGGGGATGCGAAGATTCCACTGCCCCGAGAGCACTCAGGGCGCTTTGTGAGTCGCTATAGATCACAATCAAGTCTTTGAACCGGGCACGTCGCGTAATCTCCCGTACCGAGTGGTGCATTGCCACTAGCTCGGCCGCGAAGACAGACGCAGCGCCTGGCGGCAGAGGGGATACGGTGTGGAAGCCGACCCTTTCTTGAGACTTGAAGCCATCCGTATACACTAGCACGGTTCCAGCGTGACACGAGGTGTGCTCCGAAAATGTCGAACGCAATACTCCCGGCGCTGTACAAGCTTTGGGAGCAGAGACATGGCGACAAATAGCCAAAGGTGGTACCCTCCAGGGTGGCGTCTTGGGCAGAACCAGGGGCGCTACCGCCCCGAGAGCTATACCTAGCTCTCGAAAGAGCTTCCTAGCCTTTAACCCAAAGGGCGTCTCTCTGCGGCATAGGCACCGTCGAAATCAGCTGCGGATGTAGTGAGAGCTGTGGGCGACTGAGAGGCGCCAGGCTCGTGCGTACAGGCGAATAATGCACTGTGCACGGTGTAGAGCGAGTGGCTTTTCCTCAACATAGACAGGTAGGCTCTCAATGGGGGAATTGCGGAAGGCACCGGTCGCCAGGCGAAGGCTGGTGTGGTGGATCGAGTCCACCTTCCGCAATACACGCTCAGCTGTGGATACATAAAACTCGTATCCGTAGTCGAGCTTCGAACGAACAAAAGATCGATAAAAAAGTAGGGCAGTAACCCTATTAGCGCCCCAAGCGCTGAACGTCACGGAATAAAGAATATCCATGGCGCGGGTACAAGAGACCCTAAGGCTGCGAATATGAGCCTTCCAGGTGAGGCGTCGGTCAAATACAAGACCAAGGAAATGGTGCGATTCAACCACTTCCAGGCGTAACCCATTGTGAAACAAGTTTGGGTCAGGGTGGAGCCGTGGATGGCGACAGAAGTGCACCACCTTAGTCTTGGCCAAAGAAAACCGAAACCTGTGCGCTTCGGCATAGCGAGAGACGCTCCAGAGTTGGCATCTGGGCCGCGCCAAAATAGATCGAAAGGTCGTCCACATAGAGCGTAGCGAGAACATCTTCCGGCAGCACCGAGGTGATACCGTTGATGCTCAGAGCAAAGAGTGTGGCACTGTGGACACTTCCCTGTGGGACACCCTCTTCCTGCTCCATTGGGCCGGAGATGGCTCCACCCACCCGTACGCGGAATCGACGATCTCTTAAAAATTTAAATATAAAGACTGGGAGGCGTTCCCTCGCTCCCATCGTGTGGAGAGTCTCCATGATACCGGATCGCCATGCGGTATCATAGGCCTTCTCCAGATCGAAAAACAACGTGGCGTAGTGCTGTCTACGAGGGAAGGCCTCACAGATGGCATATTCCATTCGGAGCAAAGAATCCGACGTGGAATGGGACTTACGGAAGCTGCACTGTGCATAATCTAACATTTACCAATTTCTCCATCAACTTGCACACGCAAGAGGTTAGAGAGATTGGGCGGAAACCGGTCGGAGTAGAGTAATCGCTCCCTGGTTTGTGAAAGGCGAGCACAGTAGCGATTCGCCAGGAATCGCCAGATCCTGTTGAACAAATCCAAGAGAAAGGCCATGCCTCACTCACCCAGGTGTCAAAGCATGGCGTACGAGACATCATCCGGACCATGGGCGATGTCTGCGCACGAAGCAAGAGCGGAACGCAACTCACTCACAGTAAACCTGTCGTTCAAGGGTTCTCTGCCTCTGGAGGTAAAGTCCAGCCGGCGGTCTTCCGCAACATCACGACATGCATTGAATGCAGGCGGAGCAGCATCCCGGCTAAAGAATGCGGACAAAGTGGTCGCGAAGGATTTTGCCACGAACGCAGGGTCCGAGATTTCGGTCCCATTCTGCCGAAAATCCTTTTGATTCGCTTCCACACGTCTGCTAGAGGGTTATTTCCAGTTAAATGAAGACACGTATGCCCGCCAAGAAGAGCTGCAGGCGTGCTTTTAAATATATCGGAACCTAGCCCTAGCGCGACGAAATTCAGCGACAGTGAAATCGTTCGGACGGCGCTTATAGCGCATGTAGGCATAGCACTTCTGCTTGAGGGCCGTCTCACACTCATCTGACCACTACGGGAGTGGTCGGCGTGCAAAACAGCCAGACCCGAGGCGATGAGGTTGCCGGAGAAAAACTCAACGGCCTTATCTACCGACCTATACTCCTCGACTGAAATAGAGAATTCAGTCATTTCTTGAAATCCAGACCACCGCGCCCGCGCTAAGCACCACCGGGGCGGGCTCTCGGGTGGCAGCTGCCCAGAAAATGAAATTTGAATGGGAAATATCATGGCGTATCATCTTGATATTTAAGTTTTCGGTTCGCCGTAATTACATATATCTAACGTTGGGAATGCAGTGATTAGAAAAAGCCACCTACCACCCAGTTCGTTATTAACTAAGGAGACTACCATAAGTAGCATTATTGTTGTAGTTTTTGAGTTGAGAATATAGGATTTTGTTATGATAATACATACAAACACTTACTTGTATATTTATCACAAAATTGATTTATAAAATAATACTTAATATAATCAGTTTGGAAAATAGAATTGTAAATGGGTTATCGTGATTTGAGGATTGTGAAGATGGTGTTTGCTACAAAATTATTGGAATGGACTTCCAGAATTGGCGATGAATTTTTAGAAAGTTTGAATGTATTTTAACTTATTGAATGGCTAGCAGCAAAATATAATTACAGAGCTTTACTATGCAGTCAGTTCTCCTAACTAATACGCCAACCAGGAAGTTCACGAAACCAAAGTGGTAATATGAAGCTGGAGCCACAGACCAAATAACTTCTTCCAGAAGATATCTGTGAGTAAATGGAAATGCTGTGTAATGTTTCACACAAGGAAGAACTTCTCCCTTGTGTGTAACTGAAATCATATTATTATTTTAGGCTAAAATATTTTGGGGGTCTAATCAGATTTAGGGGGGGAAAGCTCCCCCATAGTCCCCCGTGGATACGGGCCTGACGTGAAGCATAGAAAGCATAAGAATGAAAATGCGATTGTTTTAGAAATGGAGAAAATAGGGAAACTATTTTTAACGGGAGTTGAGGATTGTGGCTCAATCGATGAGCGTCGTGGTTCTGATAGCGACGAGCGCTTGAGGACACAGGTTCGAATCCAACTTCTTTATTCACTTTTCATTTAGCGATTAAAAGAGTTTCCCTTTTTTCTCCATTTTAAAAATAACATTTTCTCTCTTAAGCTTTCTATAACTCACGTAATATATTTCTTACCGGGTTTTTGATACCAGTTTTCATTTCCTTGGGCTATTAACTACATTTATTGTATATCACGTGTCATGTGATTTTTCCCTTATAGGTTTGGAAAATAACACATCTTTGGCGGAAAGCCTACGGGATGAAAGCCTGTGTTACGTCAGTCTCCACGGGAGCTATTGCTGCTTTTTATGCTAAGCTTTTGCCTTTCTTCCCGCAACCTCTTTTATTATTACGTCCATATCCCCATCCTGCTTTATATACATTTCCCTTTTTCTGCTATAATGCGCCTCTGCTGAATGGCAGAATTTTATGTTTTATTGTATTGGTTTTTATTTAATTTAGAAACTGCATCGAATTTCAATAAGAAATTAACAACTCAAATCAGTTGAATAACTTTAAATTGTTTGTGTTTATATTAAAGATATTTTGATTCTATAGACTGGAAAATTAAATTC
This sequence comes from Ceratothoa steindachneri, assembly GCA_963969495.1. NCBI lineage: Eukaryota > Metazoa > Arthropoda > Malacostraca > Isopoda > Cymothoidae > Ceratothoa > Ceratothoa steindachneri. The sequence goes on along the minus strand of CAXAKS010000120.1, from coordinate 70,478 downwards.
GAGGGAGAAAATGGAAATAATACTATTATTAATATTATTCGGAGTACAATCAGAAGAAGCGTAAAACAAACGAGATAACGATGGGAAAAAGGTAAGAGGAAAAAGGAACAAGAATAGAAAAGAATGAATAGAACAAGGATGGAAGGGACTTGATTTGAGAACGAGGAGGGAAGGACTTGTATTGAGAACGAGGATCACAAGGACTTGTATTGTGAATGAATATCACAAGAACTTCTATTGAGAACGAGTATCATAAGAACTTTTATTGAAAATGAGGATCAAAAGAACTTCTAATGAGAACGAGGTTAACAAGGACTTCTATTGAGAACGAAGTTCACAAGGAGTTCTATTAAAAACGAGGATAACAAGGACTTCTATTGAGACAGAGGATCACAAGAACTTCTATTGAGAACGAGGGTCAAAAGAACTTCTAATGAGAACGAGGTTTACAAGAACTCCTATGAGAACGAAGTTCACAAGGATTTCTATTTAGAACGAAGATCACAAGGACTTATATTGAGAACGAGAATCACAAGGACTTCTATTAAAAAAGAGGATAGCAAGAACATCTATTGAGAACTAGGATCACAAGGACCTCTATTGAGACAGAGGATCACAAGGACTTGTATTGAGAACGAGGATCACAAGGACTTGAATTGAGAACGAGGATCACAAGGACTTTTATTAAGAACGGGGATCAAAAGGACTTGTATTGAGAACGAGGATCACAAAGATTTGTATTGAGAATAGGGATTACAAGGACTTCTAGTGAGAAAAAGGATCACAATGACTTTTATTGATAACTAGGATCACAATAACTTCTATTGAGAACGAAGATCAAAAGAACTTCTATTGAGAACGAGGATAACATGGACTTATATTCAGAATGAAGATAACAAGACTTGTATTGAGATAAAGGATCACAAGAATTTCTATTGAGAACGAGGATGACAATAACTTCTATTGAAAACGAGGATCATCTCAAGAACCTTTATTGAGAACGAGGATTACAATGATTTCTATTGAGAACGAGTATCACAAGGACATTTATTGAGAACAAGGATCAAAAGTACTTCTATGAGAACGAGGATCACAGAGACTTATATTTAGAACGAGAATAACAAAAGCACTTCTTTTAATAACGAGGATCACACTGACTTGTATTGAGAATGAGTATCACAAGGACTTGTATTGTGAACGAGCTTCACAATAACTTTTATTGAGAACGAGGATCACAAGAACTTCGATTGAGAACGAGGATCACAAAGACTTTAATGTGAACGAGGATAACAATAACTTCTATTGAGAACGAGGATTTTTTTTTTTTAATTTTATAGAGCCCATCTGGCAACTACCCACTTGGGCATAAGTCGTTGAAAAACACGACAGCCTAGAACTAGGCTACTTTAAAATATAAATATGAAAACTTGACAATGATATAAATTGGAAAAACTTAACAATCAGGAAGCAATCTCCGGCAGCGGGGAAAGGTCCCCCTCACCCCGGTGCAGGAGAGTGCAACCTACAAACAAAACAATAACAAAAAAAGAACCTTAAATAAAGGGGAGAAGCCCGGCCTCCCCCCAAAAGTCAACAAGTCCACAAGTCAATGTGCACGAATCTGTCCCGAGTAAAAGGGACAGGTGGTAGCGACCCCGCCCATCCCGGTACCGGGACAGGTATCGTGCGCGAAGATCACCCAGGCTGGGACATTTGACAAGAATGTGCTGAACAGTCTGGGGAACGACGCAGTCGTTGCAATAGGGCGCAGACGAGCGCTCCATCAAATAGCGATGCGTCACACGAGTGTGTCCGATTCGGAGACGACAGAAAGCAACCTGCAGCCGCCGCGGCATTGGGGGATAGGGTCCATGGGAACAGTCGCGGCGCAATGGCACGCACCTTTAAGTTCCCTTCGACCGTCTCCCATCTTCTTTGCCAAGCAGTCCGAAGAGCTGCCAAATATTCCTGCCATGTAGTCAAGGTGAGAAACAGCAAAACGCTGGTCCGGTCGCAAAGTCCTCGCAGACTCTTTGGCGCCCTCATCGGCGCGCTCATTCCCCGCAATTCCTACATGTCCAAGAACCCAGCAGAAGATAATCTCGACATCCGCCCGGCTCGACAAAACCGTGGCTTCACGGATATCACGAACCAGGGGATGCGGAGATTCCAATGCCCCGAAGGCATTCAGGACGCTTTGTGAGTCGCTATAGATCACAATCCGGTCTCCGAACCGGTCACGTCGCGTAATCTCCCGCACCAAGTGGTGTATTGCCACCAGCTCGGCCGTGAAGACAGACGCAGTGCCTGGTAGAGCCTAGAGCCCCGCTGACTTCAAACAGAGGAGATACGGCGTGGAAGCCGACCCCCTCTTGCGACTTGGAGCCATCCGTATACACTGGCACGGTTCCAGCGTGACACGATGTGTGCTCGAAAAAGGTCGAACGACATACTCCCGGCGCAGAATAAGCTTTGGGAGCAGAGGCGTGGCGACAAATAGCCAAATGTAGTCCCCTCCAGGGTGGCGTCCTGGGCAGGACCAGGGGCGCCACCGGCCCAAGAGCTATATCTACCTCTCCAAGGAGTTTCCTGGCCCTAAACACAAAGGACTTAGGGTATGACTGGCGTCTCTCGGCGGCATAGGCACCATCGAGATCAGCTGCGGATGCAGTGAGAGCTGTTGGCGACTGAGGGAGGCACCGGGCTCGCGCGTACAGGCGAGTGATGCACTGCACGCGGCGCAGAGCGAGTGGCATCTCCCCAGCATCGACCAACAGGCTCTCAATGGGAGAAGTGTGGAAGGCACCGGTCGCAAGGCGAAGGCCGGTGTGGTGAATCGAATCCACCTTCCGCAATAAACGCTCGGCTGCGGATGCATAAAACTCGCATCCGTAGTCGAGCTTCGAGCGAACAAAGGATCAATAAAAAAGTGAGGCAGTAGCCCTATCAGTGCCCCAAGCGCTAAAGGCACGGAACGGAGAATGTCCATGGCGCGGGAACAAGAGGCCCTAAGGCTGCGAATATGAGCCTCCCATTTGAAGCGTCGGTCGAATACAAGACCAAGGAAACGGTGCGACTCAGACGGCATTTTCCAGTCAGAGCAGAGCATCCGACGTGGAGTGGAACTTGCGGAAGCCGCACTGTGTGGAAGACAGATGGCCTCAGCTGTCCAGGAAAAAGGCTTATCTAACATTTACCAATTTCTCCATCAACTTGCACACGCAAGAGGTTAGAGAGATTGGGCTGAAACTGGTCGGAGTAGAGTGATCTCTCCCCGGTTTGCGAAAGGCGAGCACAGTAGAGATTCGCCAGGAGTCTGGGAGAAGACCTTCCACCCAGATCCTGTTAAATAAATCTAACAGAAAGGCCATGCCTCACTCACCCAGGTGTCGAAGCATGGCGTACGGGACATCGTCCAGGCCAGGGCGGTGTCCGCGCACGAAGCGAGAGCGGAACGCAACTCACTCACAGTAAACTTGTCGTTGAAGGGTTCTCCGCCTCTGGAGGTAAAGTCCAGCCGGCGGCCTTCCGCGACATCACGACGTGCATTGAATGCTGGTGGAGTAGAATCCCAAGTAGAGAATGCGGAAAAAGCGGTCGCTAAGGATTCCGCCACGGACGCGGGGTCCGAGATTGAAGCCCCATTCTCCTGGAGAACGGGAGGGGCGTCCTGCGAGAACTTGCACCGAATCCTTTTGACTCGCTTCCACACCTCATCTAAAGGGGTCTTCCCTTTAATTAAAAACACGTATGCCCGCCAAGAAGAGCGGCCGGCGTGCTTCGAAATATACCGGAACCCAGCTCTAGCCCGACGAAATTCAGCGACAGTGAAATCGTTCACACGGCGCTTATAGCGCATGTAGGCATAACGCTTCTGTTTGAGGGCCGTCTCACACTCGGCTGACCACCATGGGAGTGGTCGGCATGCAAAACGGCCAGACGTCCTAGGAATAGTAGTCAGGCCCACGGCAATGAGGTTGCTAGAGAAGAACTCAATGGCCTCATCTACCGACCTAAATCCCTCGACTGAGATAGAGAATTCAGTCATTTCCTGAAATGCAGGCCATCGCCCGCGCCAAGCACCACCGAGGTGGTCTCTCAGGCGGCAGTTGCCCTAAAAATGATATTTGAATGGGGAAGTAATCACTACCATGTAGGTCATCGACAACCTCCCCAATCAAAATCAGGCTGTTCATCCGAAGAGCACAAAGATAGGTCAAGGCAAGAAAATGAAGCGGTTCTCGGACAGTGATGCGTAAACTCATCCACGTTTAGGACAACCATCTCAAGCTCTTCGATTAGATCGGCAAGAACGTGTCCCCTGGAAATTTATGGAGTAATCTCCCCAGAGAGGATGCCTGCCGTTCAGATCTCCAAGCAAGAGATAGGGCCTCGGCAACCGTGCCACGACGCGGCGGAAGTCCCCCGCGTCGAAGTCAGCTGACGGTGGAATGTACGCAGAAATGATAGTATACCTCCTATCCAGGTGCAGCTGCACAGCCACTGCCTGAAAGGAGGTATCTAAAGAGAAAGGAAGAACGGAGACATCATGCCGGGTGTAAACCGCGCATCCCACAGCCCGGCCATCCCGCGGTGGTGGGGTCACAAGACCCTTATACCCCGGGAGGGCGGGCAGGGGGCACGCGCCTAGCATGGTCTCCTGCAAAAAGATAGCTAACGGGGAACGGGACAAGACGAGTATCCGCAGCTCCTCCCAGTTGGCCCGGAGTCCACGGCAATTCCATTGAAGGAATATGCCCTCCAGGTTTAGCTCGGAGGAGACGCGGGGGCCCTCCTCGAACTGAAGACCCTCACGGGAATTGCCATACGCATCCCGGGGCAGAACCCCGGGCGCTGTTGGCTGGACAAAGCACTGAAGGCGCTGTCGCTTTTGAGGACTTATTGGGGGAGGTTGGGCTCGACATGGAAGGTTTTTCCTTCCTCCGCCTCGAAACCTTAGGCGGGCGTTGCGGCTTGGGAGGCGGGGGGCCCTCTTTTCGAGGAACCACCGTCTCCGAGCCACTCGCTCCACCTTGGAGCGTGGGCGAAGGAGCAGAAGCTCCTTTGTTGCTGTCCTCCTTTCGGGGGACAGCTTTAGGAACCACGGAAGATGGCCTAGCGACCATCTTCAGGGGTGTTGCCTGCTGTGAGTCTAACGACTCGGTGGAGGCGCGTGGCCGTTTCGCCTTACGGGGAACAGGCACGCTGGGGGAAGAGGGGGGAGCCCTGGTTTTAGCCGGGGCTGGGTATGAACCCTTTTTGCCGCCAGCCTTACCAGGGGAGTGCCCGGGTTGGGTAGAGCCCGCACAAGGGCTCCAAATGGGCGCGGAAACAACCGTGCTTGTTGGCCTGGATGAGCCAGGAGCAGAGGGTGCCTTTTAACTATTGAGGCATATGACGTCCCAGGCAGAGCCGGGCGCCTTGACCAAGTCCTTAGCCTTGCGGAAGAAGAGTCGATCCTGGGCCTGAACGGCCAGGATTTCTTTCTCAAGGAGATATGCACCACATTGCTTCGAAGCAGCAGGGTGCGGCTCTCCGCAATTGACAAACTTCGGGTGACCCTGACTTTGCACGTCTACATCAGCGATTCGTAAGGCCGAAGCGGTGACAGTAATAGCACCGCCGCGGCAGTGGCACGAATGCCTTCACGTAGTAGCGGTACCAACCGGCACGCACAGACTCAGGGAGCTTGTCACAGTCGAACGTGACGAAGAGTGTAGGGGTGGGTCTCGAGGCCCCTCCCTGTTTTCTCATCGCACGTTCGACCTTGACCGCCCCATGGTCGGCCAGCTCTAGGATGATGTCCTCAATGGAGCAGTCAACGAGTTCCCTCCCATAAACTACTCCTTTCACAAAGTTTATGGTAGAGTGCGGCGTCACACTCACCGGGGTGCCATGAAGTGCCGGGAGAGCACTTATCTTGGCCGCCTCGGCGGAATTCGCCGCATTTGCCAGAAGGCTCACGTCCGAGAAACGGGTCACATTCGGCTCTCTACCAATTGCACTAGCTAATCCTCTCCTCTGATGGATCATGTTGCCATTGGACAACATGGTGCCATCAGTGGAGCGAATAACGAGGAAGCGTTTGAAGCCAGCGGGCTCGAAAACGCCAGGTAACCTCTGAATGAGGGGCCCCGATGTCATCGAGGCTCCGCCCTGTGCACTCTTGGTGTTAGTCTTAGTCAGGAGCTCCGCACACAAGGGGGTAGAGGGGGCGGATGTGCCGATCTTGGCTTGGTCGCCTACCAAAGTGGCAGTATACCCATCCGTCCCCGCAGCCCCCGCGGATTGAGAGGAGCCCCGAGTCTTCTTTGTCTTTTTAGTCTTTTTCTTTTTTGGAGAGGAGGGCGGGGAATGAACCCGCTTCTCACCTCCGCTGGCAGAAGCCCCCATGCCAGATGGGCTGGCCTTAGCCAGGTCACTCTCCGAAATGGAGAAGTTCCTGGTAGTCGTGGGGGCACCTGTTGGAGGAGATCCCTCCCCTCATTGTACTGCCTCGGAGCCCTCAGCCGTTTGAGGGGAACCTTGCATAGGGGCGGATTCGGGTTCGGTGCTTGGCGCCGAGCCAGGATCTCCCCTCCCCCAATGAAAGGCCCTACCGTCTGAGGCTGGCTCTCGTCAAGGACCATGTCTATCACAGGAGGGGCCTCCAGTTGGCCATCCCCTCCCAGGACATCGCAGGTCCCCTTGGCAGCGTCAAGAGTCTTTTGTGGGGAGGCACAGGCCTTAACCCCTGCAAGGTTCAATATCATTGCCAGCAGGTCTTTTGAGGGAAGCGACTGAAGGGGCCTGGCTTCCCTCTATCCCCTAAGGGGGTTTGCCCTACCGAGCCGCTCCGATAGGAAGCGGCTGGCTAAGGGCTGCCTGGTGGCTTTCTTGGCAGTCCCCGTGGAAAGAAAAGAGGGGACTGCCGCTGGAAAAAGCCAGGTGCCCGAAAGCACCTCCAGAGAAGGGCGTGAGGGGGAGTTCCCTACACCCGTAGGCGTAGGAAAGGAGTAAGCATTTTCTCCGGTAAAAGAGGTATGGAGGGGCCCTTGCGCAAGCACAGGGAGGGGGACCTCCATCTTTTCTGTGGAGCTGCACGAGGGCGGCTCCGTTGTTTTAGGGGGAATTAAGGGGAGATGTTTTTTTTTTGCATCATTGGGCATGGTGACCCTCTTTGTTTTACGGGACGCAATCGCTCACCACCTCTTGCAGTAGCCCGCACTGCAAGAGGTGCTTACAGGCCCGGCAGAGCCATGCGCCGCCATTTGGGACCCCCCCTGCCGCCTGGTGGCCTGGCACTCCTTCGGCATTGCGGCTCCACCTTGAACACGGCGTAAAAAAGATAGATTTTAAAGACGAGAGGAAAAGGGATGTGAGGAAGGTATGGGTGGGGATGAAGCAGGTTGTTAAAAGCCAACCACCCCAGACTGGAGCTTAGGGGTTAGGGAACATTGTCCCCTCCCCCCTCAGCCCCGATCCGGGACGATTGGCTGAGAAGAAGGTCAGCTTCTACCCTGTGAAATTAGAGGCTGACCAGAGAAAGCTGTGGGAGAGGTTGTTTGAAAAGCGACGAAGTAGGGGAGAAATACAGGCTATCTGAAGGAAGGAAGAGTGGCTAAGCTGGGGCCGGACGGTGCGCTGGATCCCATCAGCACTGCGGCCAGGATGGTAAATCGCCGCGCCCCTTACGGGGTCTATTTTGAGGATCTTCACCTCTCATACATACTAAGCATATAATTTGACTCGTACAAGATGGCTAAAATATTGCATTAGCACTGAACCAATTGTTTACATTTATTCCTTTTGTGTTCATTATTTCAGTATATGACGGGAAAACTTTATCTTTTTTTTCATTTGTTCCCTTTCTTCTTTTTCATTCGTTCGCATTCCTCTTTTTCATTTGTTCGAATTCTTCCTTTTCATTTGCTCGAATTCTTTTTTTTTCATTTGTTCGAATTCTCTTTTCATTTGTTCGACTAAACTCAATAAGAATTGAATTAATTGATTTATTTTTGTATATTTTATTTAATAAAATAATATTTTTTGACGTTTAATTTGATATGCAAGGCGTACCTACGTTCACACTAATCAAAACAAATGCCGTTCAGTGAGAATGTTGATAGGAGGAACTTGGATCTCTTCCAACTAGAAGTGTGACCACGATTGTGCGGACCTCATAGTATCTATCAAATATTTTGACTTTCACCACGACCTCTTCTCTCAAAAATTGTTTACCGGATTTCCCTTCTCTTGTTTTTGCTTAAAAATCTGTTTTTCATCTTTTTCAAGTGTCGATTTCTGCTGTCCTACTTATACGATCTCCACCCGCCCGTACAAAAACCTGCAGTAATAACCGATGGGGAACACTTCATGCTCCATTAAACCATGTGAGGGTAGCCGACGAGGCTCATACCATGGGTGAGTTATGGTTTGGTTACGCATGCAAATTCTGGATTCGAGAGACTGCGCGGAAGAAACCACCCTGGTTGAACGGGCAAACAGGCAGACCCAGCAGCGCGTCTGGGGCGCGAACAGGGTACAGTGAGACGCGCCTGACCCTGTTGGCCATCCTGACGTATCTCCAGTCCTCTCTGTCCATTCTTGCCAATGTATACAGACTGGGGCGAGAATGAGGCTGATAATGTACCTCAACTTCACACGTCACACACATCATCAAGTCCTGTAGCGATGGTTAAGTGTCAAAGCAGCAGGTGCGGAGAATCCTATGAAAGAAGCGTTTATCTTCGTATTGAAGGACGAACATCATTATCGCATCTACGCATATGAACACTTCAGCCACCTGTGTCATCGAAGATAATCCGGCTATTTCCACCATGCCAATTATACTCAATGACCTTTACAGCTACCAGTGTCAGCTAGACACCAGTACTTGTGCCCCCTCCTCGTTTCCGAGGGGGTACAAATTCGAGATGGAGCTCCTGATACTCAACTGGTTTGAGTTAATTTCCCTCTTAGACTCGAAGCGAACAAGAATTGCAATCAACTCCAATAAAGAATTGGATGTAATGTAAGGCCGTTCGAGGGAGGCTCATTCAATCAAGGAAAATAGAGAACAGAAAAGAGTGAACGAAGAGAAAGAACTTGGATAGTATACTAGATCGAGGATAGAACATAATGTTAGAGTTGGAAACAGATTTCGATTCGTATGAATGAAGAAAATTCTGGCCAGCTTGTTATCTCTTTGAGCCCTAACGAGTGGCTCCTATGATTAATCTTTATCAATAAAATGAAATCAAATTAATTACTTAACGATAAACAAGTCTGATGTTTTGAGGATGTGTTACTCCGGATATCGCTGTTTAGAACAACCTCCTACCATATACCCCAACTTTGTTTGTTGTCAGAGGAAAGTCCCATTTGAGTTAAATTGGCTGTTCAGCATATGATGTAACGATTCATGAATTTTAACTATTATTCTAAATAACACAATAAAATTCATTGAATTAATGTTAAAAAATAGACTATAACATTGCAAATAAGGATACGGCATCGTCTTTGGTGTGGAGAGCTAACGTTATTTTTGTGTGGAGAGATGTTTTTGAATGGAGAGTCAATGGTGTTTTTGAGTGGAGAGCTAACGCTGTTTTTGAGTGGAGAGCTAACGCTGTTTTTGAGTGGAGAGCTAACGCTGTTTTTGAGTGGAGAGCTAACGCTGTTTTTGAGTGGAGAGCTAACGCTGTTTTTGAGTGGAGAGTTAACGCTGTTTTTGAGTGGAGAGCTAACGCTGTTTTTGAGTGGAGAGCTAACGCTGTTTTTGAGTGGAGAGCTAACGCTGTTTTTGAGTGGAGAGCTAACGCTGATTTTGAGTGGAGAGCTAACGCTGTTTTTGAGTGGAGAGCTAACGCTGTTTTTGACTGGAGACCTAACGTTTTTTTTAGTAGGTTTATTTTTAAATTTTAAGAGCTCATCTGGCGACTGCCTACCTGAGCATTCTTCGCCGTATTCAATACTGCCAAAACTGGGCATCTTTAAAATAAGATGCAAAAAAAAAAAAAAAAAAATTAAAAAAAGGAAAAAGGTAATAAGCAGGAGGCAAGCTCCGTTATCGGAGTGAGGTCCGCCTCCCCCTCCCCCCAGGCGCAGGAACGTGCGACCTACTAAAATAAAAAAAAACTAGTTAAATAAAGAAGAGAAGGCCGGTCTCCCCCCACCCTCCAAAGTCTATAAGTCCACCAGTCAATGTGAATGAACTCGTCCCGAGTACAAGGGACAGGCGATAGCGACTCCGCCCATCCCGGTACCAGTACAGGTAACGTGCGCGGAGATCGCCCAGACTAGGACATTCAACAAGAATGTGCCGAACAGTCTGGGGGACAACGCAGTCTTCACAGTAGGGCGCTGGTGAGCGCAACATCAAATGGCCGTGCGTCCCGCGAGTGTGTCCAATTCGGAGACGACAGAAAGCACCCTGAAACCTGCGCGGCATTGGGAGGTAGGTCCATGGGAACGGTCGTGGCGCAATGGCATGCAACTTTAAGTTTCCTTCGACGGTCTCCCATCTTCTTTGCCAAGCAGCCCGGAGAACTGCCCATATTCCTGCCATTTAGTCGGTGTGAGGAAGAGCGAATCGCTGGCCTGGTCGCCGGTGCCTTTGCGGACACTTGGCGCATTCTCCGCAGAAGATAATCTCGACATCCGCCCGACTTGCCAAAACCTTGGTGTCACGGATATCGTGAATCAGGGGATGCGAAGAATCAAATGCCCTGAGAGCACTCAGGGCGATTTGTGCTCGCTATAGATAACAATCCAGTCTCCGAACCGCGCACGTCGCGTAATCTCCCATAATGAGTGGTGTATTGCCACCAGCTCGGTCGTGAAGACAGACCAGACGCAGCGCCTGGCAAAGCTCCGTTGACTTCAAACAGAAGGGATACGGCTTGGAAGCCGACCCCCTCTCGGGAATCGGAGCCATCTGTATACACTAACACGGTTCTAGCGTGAGACGAGGTGTGCTCTAAAAAGGTCAACGCAATACCCCCGGTGCTGTAGAAGATTTGGGAGCAGAGGCGTGGCGACTAATAGCCAAAGATGGTACCCTCCAGGCTGGCTTCCTGGGCAGAACCAGGGGTGCCACCGGCCCGAGAGATATACCTAGATCTTAAAGGAGTTTCCTAGCTCTAAACCCAAAGGGCTTAGGTTATAACTAGCGTCTCTCGGCGGCATAGGCACCGTCTAAATCAGCTGCGGATGCAGTGAGAGCTGTTGGCGACTGGGGGAGGTGCCGGGCTCGCGCGTACATGCGAGTAATGCACTGTGCACGGCGTAGAGTAAGTGGTATCTCCCCAATATCAACAAGTAGGCTATCAACGGGGAAAGCACTAAATGCACCGGTCGCAAGGCGAAGGCCGGTGTGGTGGATAGAATCCACTTTCCGCAATACACGCTCGGCTGAGGATGCATAAAACTCGCATCCGTAGTCGAGATTCGAACGAACAAAGAATCGATAAAAATGTAAGGCAGTAGCCCTATCAGCGCTTCAAGCGTTGAACGTCACGGAACGGAGAATATCCATGGCACTGGTACAAGAGACCCTATAGGTGCGAATATGAGCCTCCCAGGTGAGGTGTCGGTCAAATACAAGACCAAGGAAACGGTGCGATTCAACCACTTCCAGGCATACCCTATTAAAAAAACAAGTCTGATCAGGGTGGAGCCGTGGATGGCGGCAAACATGCACTACCTTAGTCTTGGCCAAGGAAAACCGAAACCTGTGAGCTTTGGCATAGCGAGAGACGCGGTTCAATGCCTGTTGGAGTCGACGCTCCAGAGTTGGCATGTGGGCCGCGCCAAAAGAGATCGAAAGGTATTCCACGTAGAGAGTAGCGAGAACATCTTCTGGCAGCACCGATGTGATGCCATTGATGCTCAGGACAAAGAGTGTGACACTGAGGTCACTTCCGTGTGGGGCACCCTCTTCCTGCTCCATTATGCCAGGGAGGGCTCCCCCCACCCGTACGCAGAATCGACGATCTCGCAAAAATTTAAATATAAAGACTGGGAGGAGTCCCCTCCCCCCAATCGTGGGGAGAGTCTCCATAATACCGTATGGCCATGCGGTATCATAGGCCTTCTCCAGATCAAAAAACACCGTAGCGTAGTGATGCCTACGAGGAAAGGCCTCGTAGACGGCATTTTTCTGTCGGAGCAGAGCATCCGATGTGGAATGAAACTTGCGGAAGTCGCACTGTGCAGAAGATAGATTTGCACACGCAAGAGGTTAGAGAGATTGGGCGGAAACCGGTCGGACTAGAATGATCTCTCCCTGGTTTGCAAGAGGCGAGAACAGTAGTGATTCGCCAGGAATGCGGGAGGAGACCCTCCACCCATATCATGTTGAACAAATCTAACAGAAAGGTCATGCCTCGCTCACCCAGGTGTCGAAGCATGGCGTACAGGACATCGTCCAAACCTTGGGCGGTGTCCGCGCACGAAGCAATAGCGGAACGCAACTCACTCACAGTTAACCTGTCGTCGAAGGGTTCTCCGTATTGAATGCTGGCGGAGCAGCATCCTGGCTAGAGAATGCGGAGAAATCGGTCGCGAAGGGTTCCACCACGGACGTGGTGTCCGAGATTGCGGTCCCATTCTCTTGGAAAACGGGAGGGAGGTCCTGCGCGAACTTGCCCCGAATCCTTTTGATTCGCTTCCACACCTCTACTAGAGGGGCCTTCCCATTAAATGAAGATACGTATGCCCGCCAAGAAGAGCGGCAGGCGTACTTCGAAATATACTGGAACATAGACCTAGCCCAACGAAATTCACCGACAGCGAAATCGTTCGGACGGTGCTAATAACGCATGGAGGCATAGCGCTTCTGCTTGAGGGCCGTCTCACACTTATCTGACCACCTTGGGAGTGGTTGGCGTGCAAAACGGCCAGACCTTCCAGAAATAGTAGTTAGGCCCGCGGTGATGAGGTTGGCGGAGAAGAACTCAACGGCCTCATATACCGACCTAAACTCTTCGACTGAGATAGAGAATTCAGTCATCTCCTGAAATGCAAACCACCGCGCCCGCGTCAAGCACCACCGGGACGGGCTTTCAGGCGGCAGGGGCCCAGAAAATAATATTTCAATGGGAAAGTAATCACTACCATGGAGGTCATCGACCACCTCCCACCCAAAATCAGGCTGTGCATCCGGAGAACACAAAGATAGATCGAGTCAGGAAAATGAAGGGGTTCTCGGGCAGTGATGCGTAAACTCATCCACATTTAGGACACCCATCTCAAGCTTGTCGATCAGGCCGGCAAGGACTTGACCCCGGGGATTAATAGAGTAGTCTTCCCGGAGAGGGTATTTACCGTTTAAATCTCCTAGCAAGAGAAAGGGCATCGACAACCGTGCCACGACGCTGCGGAGGTCCTCCTTCTCGAATTCGGCTGAAGGTGGAATGTACGCGGAAATAACAGTATACCTCCTATCAAGCTGCAGCTGCACAGTTACTGCCTTAAAGGAAGTATTTAAAGTGAAACGAAGAACGGAGATATCATTCTGGGTGTAAATCGCACATTCCTCCGCCCGTCCCCCATCCCGTGTTGGTGGGGTCGAAAAACCCTTATACCCCTGGAGGGCGGGCAAGGGGCATGCGCCCACCATGGTCTCCTGCAAACAGATAGCTAACGTGGAAAGGGAGGAGACGAGCCTCCGCAACTCCTCCCAGTTGGCCCGGAGTCCGCGGCAATTCCATTGAAGGAATATGCCCTCCAGGCTTAGCTCAGAGGAGATGCGGGCGCCCTCTTCGAAAAGAAGACCCTCACGGGAATGACCATACGCTTCCCGGAGGCAGAACTCTGGGCGCTGTTGGTCTCGCCATGCGAATCTTTTCCTCCCTCCGCATCGATACCTTAGGCGGAGGGGGAGCCTTTTTTCGAGGATCCACCGTCTCCGAGCCACCCATATCACCATTGGGCGTGGGTGAAGGAGCCGAAGCTCCTTTGGTGCTGTCCTCCTTTCAGGGGACAGCTTTAGGAACCCCGGAAGATGGACTAACGACCAACTTCAGGGGTGTTGCCTCCTGTTAGTCTAACGACTCAGTGGAAGCGCGTGGCTGTTTCGCCTTACGGGAAACGGTCACGCTGGGGGAAGGGGGTGTGTGGTTTCAGCCGGGGCTGAGTGTGGACCCTTTGTGCCGCCAGCTTTACCAGGAGAGCACCCGGCGTGGGTAGATCGTGTAGATGTATCCGAATGAACGCGGAAACAAACGTACTCTTAGGCCTGATAGGCCAGAAGCAGATGGTATCTTTTTCAACATTAAGGCATGGGACGTCCCGGATTGCGCTGGGCGTGCCAGGACCAAGTCCTTAGTCTCGCGAAATGAGAGACAACCCTGAGTCTGAACAGCCAGGATTTCGTTCTCAAGGAGATACGCGCTACATTGCTTCGAAAAAGCGGGGTTTGCTCTCCACAATCGAGACACTTGGCCACACACGAGTTGGACTTATCGTGTGTAACCTTGGAGCAACTTACGCAGGTTTCGGGTAACCCCGACCTTGCACGTTGATTCGTATGGCCGAAGCAGTAGCAGTAATATCACCTCCGCAGCAGTGGCACGAATTCCTTCCAGCGGTAGCGATACAAACCACCACGCACCGACTCAGGGAGCTTGTCAGAGTCGAACGTGACGAAGAGTGTAGGGGTCGGTCTCAAGGCTCCTCCCTGTTTTATCATCACACGTTCGACCTTAACCGCCCCATGGTCGGCCAGCTCTAAGGTGATGTCCTTTATGGAGTAGTTCACGAGTTTCCTCGCATAAACTTTCCCCTTCACGAAGTTCATACTAGAGTGCGGCGTCACACTGACAGGCGTGCCATCAAGTGTCCGAAGGGCATTAATCATGACCACCTCAAAGGGATTCGACGCATTCATCAAAAGGCTCCCGCTCGAGAAACAGGTCACTTTCGGCCCTCTACTAATCACACTAGCTAAAGCTCTCCTCTGATGGATCATGTTGCCATTAACCAACATGGTGCCATAAGTGAAGCGAATAACGAGGAAGCGTTTGAAGCCATTGGGCTCGAAACGCCGGTTAGTCTCTGAATGAGGGGCCCCGATGTAATCGAGGCTCCGCCCTGCGCACTTTTAGTCTTAGTCAGGGGCTCCGCACCCGGGGGGACAAATGAGCTATATGTGCCGATCTCGGCTTTGTTGCTTACCGAGGTGGCAGCAGACCCATCCTTCCCCGCAGCCCCCGTGGATGGAGAGGAGCCCCGAGTCTTTTTATTCTTTTTCTTGTTTTTTTCTTTTTAGGAGAGGAGGGCGGGGAATGAACCCGTTTCTTCCCTCCGCCGGCAGGAGCCCGAAGTCCGGATGGACCGACCTCAGCAAGGTCCTGCTCTGAGATAAAGAAGGTCTTGGCGGTTGCAGGGGCACCAGCCGGAGGAGGAAATTCCTTCCCTCCTTGTACTGCCTTGGAGACGAGCCGTTTGAGGAAGACCTTGCATAGGGGCGGACTCGAGCTCGGTGCTTGGCGCAGAGCCCGAATTCGCTCCCATGGAAGGTCCTACCATCTGAGGCTGGGTTGCCTAAAGGACTATGTTTATCTCGGAGGTGGGGGGCTCCGTTTGGTCATCCCCCCAGGATATCACAGGTCCCATTGGCAGCTGTTTCACTAGTCAAGTTTGGGAAAGCACAGGCCTTGACCCCCGCTAGGTTTAATATTCTAGCCAGCAGGTCTTTTGAGGGAAGCGACCGATGGGGCTTGGCTTCCCTTTTCCCCTAAGGAGGTTTGCTCTACCGAGTCGCTTCAATGGGGAGCGGTCGGCTGTGGGCTGCCTGCTGGCTTTCTTTGCAGTCTCCTTAGAAAGTAAAGGTGGGACTGCCGCTAGAAAGAGGGAGGCGCCCGAAGGTACCTCCAGACAAGGGGGTGAGCGGGAGTCCCCTACACCCGTAGGCAAAGGAGAGAAGTAAACCTCCTCTCCGGTCAAAGAATATTTGACGTTTCCCTGTGAAAGTACAGGGGAAGGGGGCTTCATCTCTTCAGTGGAGCTGCCCGAGGGCGGCACTGACAGTGGACGAGGGGAAATTGAGTGAAGATTTTTTGTTTTGTCATCATTGGGCATGGTGACCCTAATTTCTTTACGGGATGCAGACGCTAATTACCCCTTGCAGTAGCACGCCCTTCAAGGTGGTGCGTACGGGGCTGGGAGAGCTAGGTGCCGCCATTTAAGGCCACCCCTCACGCCTAGTGACCTGGCAACCCTTCGGCATGGCGGCTCCACCTTGAGCACGGCGTAAAAAGAAGAGAGTGTGAAGTGAGAAAGAAAAGGGATGGGGGGAAGGTATGGGTGGAGATGAAGCAGGATGTTAAAATCCACCATCCCAAACCGGACCTCAGGGGTTAGGGAACATTGTCCCTTTCCCCCTCAGCCCCGATCCAGAATAGTTGGCTGAGAAGAAGGTCAGTATATACCCTTTGAAAATAGAAGTCGACCAGAGAAAGTTGTGGGAGAGGTTGTAGGGGAAGTGGGTAAGTAGGGGAGAAATACAGGCTGTCTGAAAGAAGGAGAAGAGGCTAAGCTGGAGCCAGACGGGGCGCTGAGTCCCTTCAGCACTGCGGCCATGAAGGCAAATCACCTCACCCCTTACGTTTTTCGTTGTTTTTGACTGAGGAGGAGTGTATAGCCAACGGTGTTTTTGAGTGGAGAGCTAATGTTGTTTTTGAGTGGATAGCTAACGGGTTTTTTTTATTAGAGAGCTACCCTTGTTTCTGAGTGGAGAGATAATGGTGTTTTCGAGTGGAGAGGTAAGGTTATTTTTCAGTGGAGAGTTGCTGCTTTTGAGTGGAGAGTCAATGGTTTTTTTGAGTGGAGAGCTAATGTTGTTTTTGAGTGGAGAGCTAACGTTGTTTTTTAGTGCAGAGCTAACGGTGTTTTTAGTTAGAGAGCTAACGTTGTTTAGGATTGGGGAGCTAACGGTGTTTTTGAGTGGAGAGCTAACGTTGTTTTTTAGTCGAGAGCTAACGTTTTTTTAGTCGAGAGCTAGCAGTGTTTTTGATTAGAGAGCTACCGTTGTTTTTGAGTGGAAAGCTAATCTTTTTTTTAGTAGAGAGCTAACGGTTTTTTTAGTGGAGAGAAGTAGAGAGCTCACGGTGTTTTAGAGTAGAGAACTAGCGTTGTTTTTGAGTAGTGAGGGAAGAGAGCTAGCGATGTTTTTGATTAGGGAGCTAACGTTGTTTTTAAATTCAGAGCTAACAGTGCTTTTGATTGCAGAGCTATTTTTTTTTAGTGGAAAGCTAACGTTGTTTTCGAGTGGAGAGCTAACGTTATTTTTTAGTCGAGAGCTAATGCTGTTTTCGCCTGGAGAGTTAACGTTGTTTTTGAATGGAGATCTAATGTTTTTGAGTGCAAAGCTAACGTTATTTTTGAGTGGAGATCTAATGTTGTTTTCGATTGGAGAGCTAATGTTATTTTTGAGCGGAGAGCTAAAGTTAATTTTATTGAAGAGTTAAGGTTGTTTTCGAGTGGCGATCTAACGTCTTTTTTGAGTGGAGAGCTAAAATTGTTTTTGACAGAACTTAACTAGAAGCTACCGAATATTATCAATTCTTTAAACTAAATTTAGGAATAATACCAATAAAACTGCTGATTATAAGAGGATTAAAAATATCACAATGGCTATTAATGAAAATTGAAGACGTGGTAGACCATTAGCCTCAATTACTGAGGAAACCATTGTTGTTCTCAAGTTTCTATCGATTAGGGATTATCGAATTTGATTAGTTACTATTGTCAATAAAATAGGAATTTCTCTGGTTTTCCCTGGGGTGATTGCCAACTGGATTAAACTCCCGTCCACTGATCTCAGCAACGTGGAGTCGATTCGAATTTCTTTACCTCTTCGACGGTTCTTTCTTTTCCTTTTTAAACTTTTCTGCTTTACTCCTTACTCCGTCTCCGCTCCATCTTTCGTTTTTTAACTTCATTTTTTAGGTGATTTATGGTTGGTTGATGCTAATCATCTCTGTAGTGGCGTTTCGCGGCCCCAGCAATAAAAAAAGGAGCTCGTGGGCCTAAACACCAGTAGAGCAAACGGTCACGAAAGGAGAAATAGATGGTCTAAGAAGGAATCAATAATAATAATAATAAGTCTTTTGTAATGCGCTCTTAAAGGCCTGAGGCCTTCCCAGAGCGCACGTTGTGCTAAGATCAGAATGGAAATTCAAGAGGGGGGAGAAGGCAATACTGAAAAGATGCGTTTTCAGGAGACGCTTAAATGTGGAGGGAGAAGACCTGATTTCAGCAGGAAGAGCATTCCACAACTTAGGGGCGCAGATTGAGAAGGAGCAGTCCCCCATTGAGCAGAGGGATGAACGTGGAATATTCAAAAGAGGTGCATGTGATGACCGAAGGGCCCGAGGGACATGGTGTGACGAGAGGGTAGAAGAGAGGTAAGACGGGGCCTTGTTGTTTAGGGCCTTAAATGTGAAGAGAAGTATCTTGAAGTGAGTACGGGATCTGACAAGGAACCAGTGCAGTTCATGCAGCCAGGGTTTCGAGGGAGAGAAGCGAGGGCGACGGAGGAGAAGCCGGGCAGCATAGTTCTGTACAAGTTGAAGGGGGCGGAAAGAGGAGGATGGCAGATTCACAATCAGAGAGTTACAGTAGTCAAGGCGTGAGGTGATGAAGGCATGATCAGCAGTCTCAAGACTTTGGCGATCAAAGTGAGAGCGAATGTGAGAGAAGTTACGAAGGAAACATAGAGAGGATTTGCTGACATTGCGGATATGAGGCTTAAAGGAGAGATGCTCATCAAAAACAACACCCAGATTCCTAACGCAGTCAGAGAAAATGATAGTATTACCGCCCAGAGTAAGCGAGGGGAAAAGAGATTTAGATTTTTTGACAAGAGCAGGGGTGCCGACGAGGAGGACCTCAGTTTTGGAGTGATTAAGCCTGAGGAAGTTGGTAGAGAGCCAGTCAGAAATGGAGGAGTAGGCAGCCAGGAGGTCAGTGATAGAGTAGGCAAGAAACCTGGGGGATGAGGAAACGAAAATTTGAGTGTCATCAGCATATAGGTGGAAGGATAGACCGAGATTACGGAGAAGGGAACTAAGAGGGAGAAGGTAGATACGAAATAGTAGAGGACCAAGGACAGAGCCTTGTGGCACTCCAAAGCGAATGTGGGTAGAGTCGGATGAAACGTCGTCAATCACAACGGATTGGGTACGAGACGAGAGGTAAGAGCGGAACCAGTCATGCACGGTGCCTGATGTGCCGAGGAAAGAGTGGAGACGATCAAGTAGGACGGTATGGTCAATAGTATCGAAGGTAAATGCGCCCCCCCCCCCCTGTTTTCCCTTCTGTCTCTCTCTGAGGTGAGCTTTGATGATGAATCTGGGAGGAAGAGTAGGAGGTGGTGATAATGGCAAGTGTGTAAACAAAGGAAAATTGAATGGACTAAGAAGGAATAAATGCCTCTCTCTCTCCCTATCGCTCTGAAGTGATTGATGATGAATCTGGGAGGAAGAATAGGAGGCAGTGATAATGGCGAGATGTCAAATTTAATTATCAGTTAATTTTCTTTTTTCGATCCCATCCCCCTCTTTTCTTGTGTTTTTAATGCCACCCTCACATATATGCACTTATAGTTGTTGTTGTTTTAGCGGTTAACGAAGTTTCCTCTTCCAGTCCTGAACTCTTTTTTACATTTCTTGTTCTTTCCATCTGTCCCCTTTATCTCATTTGCACATTTTTTCCACTAAATGAACACGCCTTCTTTGCGTACACCAGTTTCCTGTCTTTTCAATATACATACACATAATTTACCAGTGTGGTCTTTAGTTGGCATCGAGTCTTAATTGAGGCTGGCGACTATCGCCTCTTCTTCTCAACCAGGACAGGTTTTAATGGAGCTCCGATCCCGCTTTTACGAGCAAGCTTAACACACCTCTTTGTTATGGGAGAGGGGGGGGGGGCGTTATTTTCCCACTACACAAGGTTCTGTTGGTTTCTGCTGGTAATTTTTCTCTTTTGATTAAAAGATTCCCTTTTTTTTTTCAATACGAAAGTTTAATAAAAAATAACCCCTGACAGAAATTTAAAATAAATTTGTTATGAAAGAGGTGGAGATGTGTTAGGGAGCAAAAAAGGGTGTGCAACTTTCTGGAATCTTCCACCCTTGTTTGGTCTCTGTGTGGTAGTTTGGATTCTAGCAATTTGAAATTCAAACCAAGGGATTTTCGGATAATCCATTGGATTTGAGTCTGATCTTGGCATTAATTTACGACCCTGCCAATTTGAGGATCATTTTGACACATCCGATTATTTTGGCATTTCGTTTAATTTTTATTAATTTGTCTTTTTTCAACCTTTCGTAAGTTCTTTTCTTTGTTACTCTTCCCACGTTGTTTGGTGCCAGTTTCTTGGTTACTTATGCCTTTGTCCCTCTGTTATTTTTTAGACATCTTCATTAGGTCTTACGTGCTCGTTTAACCAGTAGACTTTCCATCATCGTCTATTTTTCCTTATTTTGTCACCAAATTTCATCTCATTTGCCACTTTCCATCTCTCGCTACAATTTCACTTGTGATCTTTTCTACTTTTTCTTTGTTCTTTACTTCCTCTTGCTTATGTTTTCGATATATATATATATATATATATATATATATATATATATATATATATATATATATATATATATATATATATATATATATAAAAATATATTAATATATATATATATATATATATATATATATATATATATATATATATATATATATATATCTGTCTGTCGGTCTCTTCTCTCCTCTTTTCTTCCCTTCACTCCTCTTCTTTCCCCTCCCTCCTTTTCACTCCCCTTCTCTCATCTCTCCCACACTCTCCTCTTTTGGTACTCCCTTTGTTCTGCTTGGCACTTTTGCTACTAGAGTTCTGCTAGATTGATTGCCATATTTTTTTGTTCGTCATTTGAAGTCGCAGAAAAAAGTGACTGTGTAAGTTCGCTCGAAAAGTGCAAGTCATGGCTTAATGGTGCAACTTGAAATTCAAGAGTAACTATTGGTGTCTGTGTGTGTGTGTGTGTGTGTGAGAGAGAGAGAGAGAGAGAGAGAGAGAGAGAGAGAGAGAGAGTAACAAGGAAAGGAAGTATCCTAGGAGACCTTACGGTCCATTCAAGGAGGGTACCTTTGGACTAGCAATCGAACAGGCACATGGCTGCTCAATTGTTTTGCGTCCCTAAACGGTCACTTTTCAAGACTTTGTCTAGTCTTTACTTGAACTGGTCAACAGATTCACTGTTGACAACTTCCACAGGAAGTGCGTTCCACTTACCGCAGATACTGTAAGTGAAAAAATTTCCACACAGATTGCGGTTGTAACGCTTCAGTTCAAGTTTGAAGCCGTGATTGCGCGTTCTGTTCTCACTCAGAGTGAAAATATCCCGGTAGTCAACATTGTCGAACCCTCGAAGTATTTTGAAAACTTCGATGAGTTGACCACGCAGTCTACGGGTTTCCAGCGAGAACAGATCTAACTCCCTTAGTATATCCTCATACCTTGATGTCGGATAGAGGAAATCAGTTTGGTTGCCCTGGCTTGTACGCGTTCCAACCTTGCGATATCCTTTCGAAACGAAGGACTCCAAAATTGTACGGCATACTCCAGGTGCGGCCGAACGAGGGAGTTGTACAGACAAAGTACTATCTCCTTGTTACGATATCCAAACTGGCGCTTTATGTAGCCTAACATCATTTGGGCTTTCTTCTCTGCTTCGATGCAATGTTTCGAGAACTTGAGGTCGCTAGTGATAGTTACACCCAAGTCCTTCTCAGTGTCACTCGATTCAAGAGCAGTGCCCTTAAGGATATAATGAGATTGGGGGTTTCTGTGGTCGATATGCATCACTTTGCATTTGTTCACGTTTAAAGGCATTTGCCTTGTGTCCGACCACTCCCCAATCTTCCCAAGATATTCCTGCAGGCGGGCAGTATTTCCATCCTTTGCAACCTTCATACCAAGCTTGGTATCGTCGGCAAATTTGGAAATCTTGGCAACCATTTCACCGTCCATGTTGTTGACGTAGATGATGAATAGTAGTGGTCCCAGGACAGAACCTTGAGACACCCCGCTAGGAACGGGCGCCCACTCAGAAGCCTGTCCATTCACCACCACGCGTTGCCGTCTGCCACTTAGCCAGTTCTCGATCCAGCCGGCTACTTTTTCGTCTATGCCCAGCGCTTGCACTTTCCGGAGAAGGCGGCGGTGTGGTACCTTATCAAAGGCTTTCTGAAAGTCTAAGTAGACCACATCCACCGCCTTATCCCGATCGTGCTCACTGAAGACGAAGTGAAAGAATTCCACAAGGTTCGTCAGGCATGACCGTTGCCTTCGTAAGCCGTGCTGGGAACTCCTCAGTAGCAGGTTTGACTCTAAATACGACGTCACTTTGTCCACCATGATGCTTTCCATGAGTTTACCGACTATCGAAGTCAGACTGATAGGTTGGTAGTTTGACGGTTGGCTTCGGTCTCCTTTCTTGAAGATAGGAGTCACTTCCGCTTCACGCCAGTCTCTAGGAACGCATTCGTTCCGGATTGACATGTTGAAGATTGCGCTCAGATGTCTTGACACTTGATCGTGCACTTCTTTTAACACTTTAGGTAGAAACCAATCCGGGCCAGGTGACTTATTCGTCATTAAGTCAGTGATCTTCTTTTTTATTTCTCCTTCGGTGAAGTCCATATCCTCCAGCTTTTCCCCCGAGTAGGAACTCGTTGGCTGGGGGATGGAACCACACTCTTCAGTAAACACTGAAGAGAAGTAGTCGTTGAGGAGGTTAGTATTTTCTGCATCTAAGTGCTTTAATGCCCCCTCCTCATTTCTCAAAGGGCCAATCGTTTGAGGGATTGGTTTACGGCTGTTCACATATCCAAAAAACTCCTTGGGATTCTCTTTACACAGTCTCTTCACTTGGAGTTCCTCAGACCGCTTAGCCGCCCTTATGCTGGACTTTACTCTCCTGGCTAGCCTCCGGTATTCGTCAAAGTCACCCGAGATCTTCGATTGTCGGTACACAGTTCTCTTTTTCCTGAGCAGTTGGCCGATTTCTCAGTTAAACCACTTTGGTTGAACAGAAGACCAACGGGGACATTTCAGAGGGATGAAATGCGATTGAAGACTCATGAATGTGGTTTTGAAACTGTTACACGAGTCTTCAACAACATTGCACACTACTAGCCTCGCGTCAGTCAGTCCAGCACGAAGACCTGCAAAGTCTGCTCTTTTCAAATCGAGTTTCCTCGATTAACTAGTTGCAGGCCTTGCCTTCGGGACTTTGACTACAAATCTAATTAGTCGGTGGTCACTGCCACCGAGCTCTTCGCCAACAGAGAGGTCCTCAACGATGTCATCCTCAGAGGTAAAAACCAAGTCGAGGATATTGTCTCCTCTCGTTGGCTCTCTCACATATTGAGTCAAGAACTCGTTGTTCACGAATTCCAGGAGTAGTTCGTTCTCGCCACAGGGTTTTCTGGTTTCCCAGTCAACTTGTGTGTTGAAATTTCCCATGTCGATACCCACTGTCTTCGACAAGTTCTCCTAGTAGCTGGTACAGATCTCTGTCCTTTTCAACGAGTTGGGCAGGAGGTCTATAAAGCACCAGGGTCCTGTATTTGAAAGGACCTATCTCTAGGTCAACACCTAGTAGTTCATGGTCGGATACAATGTTGCAATCCGTCGAGTTGAGAGTATCCTTGACATACAACATCACACCGCCACCCTCTCTGTCTGGCCTATCTTTTAGGAAGAGCTGGTAACCGGGAATCGTGAATTCACCTTCAAAATCTCGGTTTGAGGTTTTTATCCACGAGTCCGTTATGACCACCATCTCAGGTTTGTCTGTTGCTACGAGGCCACGGAGCTCAAGAAACTTATTCCTGATTGACCTCGCATTGAACAGAAGAACTTTGAGGGAGTCCCCTAGTGTAGGACTTGCTACGCTCTTCCGTTTCTCGGCTTCTCTGTTTTCGTGGTCACACCCTTTTTGACGCCCTTCGAGAAGGTCGTTCCAGGAGTGACACGGGAGTGCTGACGCAAGTCCACTTTCGCTCTGTTTCGAACGCTCCTTTGGGTGCGTTCCACGACATCTTGAATTAGGTTGGCGAGAAAGGCCTTCCATTTGAAGGAGAGATGTACCCCGTCCCTCTACCGATAAAAATACGAAAGGGGTCCACGAAGAAGACTCCTTCTGCCGTGCAGAGATACGCCAACCTTCTGTTCACTGCGACGTTTCTCTCGTGAGCGGTTCGGGATGGACCTCTTCTCTGAAGCATCCCAACCAGACACGTTTGCGGGTTTTAAGCCCTATGTCATCCACGTCTCCCATCACCGTTTGGATGGTCTTACCACTGAGGCCAACCTTACCCCCTCTGAGGTAGAGGTCGTTGCCACTCACCATCAGAGCAACAACTGAATTCTCAGAAATCTGAGTTTTCTCTGCCTCTACTCTGATGTTGTGGTTACCCCGTCCTGGCCGGCAGCTTACCTTCACGCTAGTTCGAAGGCGGGCCCCTAGCAGCGGCTGCAGATCCCATGTTTGCGAGTCACCAATGAGGGTGACCTTCGGACACTTGGTCTCTGAAGACGGGGTCTTTCTTTGTGGAAGAGGCCTTCTCTTTTCCTCTTTACCCTCGACATTCTTATCCTTCTTTTTCTTCTTGTTTATCCGCTTTTCTTCTATTTTGGGGTTCTTCTTCTTTTGTTTCAACTTTATTTCTTTTTCTTTTTTTCTTCTTTATTTCCTTTCTTCTTTTTCTCTCGCCTCAGCTAGCTTAGCCTCAGATGATGCCGGAATCTCGGCTTGGGTACCAGGGGATTCCAAAGCGTCAGTGGGCGGTGCCTCTTCTAGGCATCAAATCTGAGCTGCGTTAAGGGCTTCGAGTTTCTTCAACTTTCTTTCAAGGATTTTAGCTCTCTCCTCTGAGGCTCTATAGAGGTCTTTCAGGTTCTCCACCTCTCGCGTCAATATACAGGTAGTGCAGATACTTTCCGGGCTTCATTTTGAGTAGCAGCCCTCCGGAAAGTCAACGCACCACTTTTCTAACTGGCATGTTGCACAGTTGTGTTTTAGACGAACGGGTCCTTTTTTGCTTGTCATTCTGAGCGCTTTCTCTCTCTCTCTCTGAAAACTTGTGACCAATCAATGATAAAAAAGGAGGGGTTGGTGAGTTCTCTTCGCGTGAGTCGCTCCCGACTATCCATCGGAGAGATTTCGGATCTTTCAGAAGGCACGCTCCATGTGCTGCTGTTCGTCCGACCGAGTCGTCAAATCTCGGCGTGCCATGGCTCCCAACCAAGCAGCACTGACGGTCCCCGAAGGGGCCATCGATTTCTCACCAGATGAACTCCTACTAGTTCCTTTCACGACGGCCAGGATCTTGGAGTAGCTTTCAATAGATATCCCGCCAGACCAAGAGACTCGACCCAAGGCTTTTTATTGGCCTGGCGACCAACCTGGGAACAAAGGGCCGTCACCTCGGACCGATGCTACCAGAGGCACCCGTCGACGGTTACTGGAAATGGTCAATAATTACGCGCCAGGGAAGGGGTTAACGGGGCACTACCCTCATCCCATTCATCGTGCCTCAACGCCTAGGACACCTCTAGTCCTAGTCTCTCGCACCAGTGAGCGTCGATTGGCGTTGTTTATAGAGGTTCCAAAGCCTCTCTTCTGACGCATGAGGTAGTGCCAGTTCCTTATATGAAGAAAGATGGAAAGAAGGGTAAGAGTGACATGATAGTAGTAGTTTTTTTTTTGTATAGTAAGTGGAAGAGATAGGATAAAAGTGAAAAAAGAGAAGGATATAGTACAAAAAAGAATAAAGAATGACGCACTTAGTCTGGAACCTCGTTTCCGACCAAATCGACAAGGGAAGCCCTACCAGGGGTACCCAGAAGAGAGGTACCCCAGCCGACATAGCTCGAAAAGTCAAGGGTACGCACAAGCTCTCTTCCCGCGACAAGGGGGCGTCACCCCTCTCCCTCTATTTTCTCAGAGAGAGAGAGAGAGAGAGAGAGAGAGAGAGAGAGAGAAGGGAGAGACTAATGTAGGGGATATATGAAACAAAAGTCCTATTTCGGAAGTAGAACATATTCTTAAAATGTGCATATAACATTACCGTCCAAAACTAAGGAACACAATACCAAAATCTACATTTTATTGAAGGTACTCGCTTAAATTTACATTTATCGATTCCAACTTTCATTTCATAAAACATCGGATAAAAAAAAAGGTCTAATGAAAGTAATGGGTAATGAAAGAAAGGATACACCCAAACATAATGATAAGTATATATAAACGCAGCTATAACCAGAAAACAAAACAATTGTCTCCGAAATAATTGAACAAAATATTGATACGAAGTATGGAGGACCATGTTCTTAATGAATTGAGAGCATATACGACCGCAGGATTTCACTAATTTCTCGCATTTCCTCCTTTGCCAGAGATCTTCAACATTCTTCGGTTTCCAAGTCATAACATTCTCACTGATGATATTTTGTATGTTTTCTATTGGGTTTAAATCAAGGCTCTCCACAAGCCAGTTCATTTCGTCGATATTTTAAGCATCCAAGACCTGCTTCGCCGTATTTACTGTTTGGTACGAAGCATTGTTTGGCATGAAAACATGTTCACGTATTCCCCAGGTTCGGAGAGACGGGATCACATGTTCTCGAAGCAGATTCTTGTATAGCGCAGTATTTACTTTGCTGGGTAAACAGACGTGCGGACAGCCACCAGTGCTTGAAAACACGTCCCATACCATAGTGCTTCCACCTCCATATGGGATTCAATCTTTCACCTTTACGAAGCCTTCCATGGTGTTTCCCATCTGTTTCGCACAAAGTAAATATGCTTTCGTCCTGAAAAACACATTTTCAGCAGTCCACAAGAGTTGCTTAGTAGCGAAGGCCAACTAACGCCGCATTATTATATTTACTTGAATGGTTTCTCAGCAGGAGAGCTTGCTATGACTCCTACCTCTCTCAAGGGACGCGAGTGCCTTGCCAAACACATTCAAGTTCGGGTTATATCGGCAACTTGACGCCACAGACCGACTGCTTTCTCGAATCGGTTCTTCATCGACATCCGTTGCATCGTGCGATCTTTCCCCGTTTTTGTTTTTTTTCGATGGCGACCCATTTTCTTCGTCGCATCGCAGGACCCGGTGTCCTTAGGGAGCTTTATTTACTGTGAAATCACGCTTTGTGACCCATTACAATTCCTCGAAATGTCGGATAGTCATTCCTTCACTCTTCCACTGGACAACCTGCTTTCTGACGGAATTGTCGAACTTAATGAGTAATACTATCATTAGTAGTTTATAATAGACGTGAAACAATGTTGCCATACATACGTTACGATTTTTCACGTATAAACTGAAATTTATAAGCTATTCACTAATCTTTGGACATCCTTTCTTCAAATCCACATTACACTCCAGATTTTTTTTATCCGCTGTTGTAGAAAATGGAACTTGGCCACTACCAGAGGCAAATTTCAAAGAATATTCTGTGCAATTTAATTAAAAAATTAATTGAGTGTTTTGAATAGAAGATTGTGGCATTTTTTTCTTTAATTTTAGACGGTACTGTATTTATCCGTAAAATAACCACAGAAAAGTGAGGTCATTTAAGCGTTTGGTCTTTATTTACAAAGATGTTATTCTACGACTTCGTCCAGTGCAGTCAACCTGAAGATTGTAACATATATTGAACCCCTTAAGATTGCAGGAACCCCCCTTGCCGCAGCGTTATGCAAGTTAAAATTGAAGGTTAAATAGCCAATTAAAACATTTTTTCTAACGCAGTTCAATTGGTCTATTGGATAGTCACCTGCTTGGTGTGACTAAGGAGAGTCCCCCAGGTCTACCCGATAAGAACTTACCATTAATATCGTGCTGACGGGACTCAACGCCCCCTCCGACCCCAACTTAACCTCCTCTCCACCTTCCTCTAACAACTCCTTTCTCTTTTTCTGTCACGCCTCTCTCCTTCAAAGCATTTGGTTCGACTAGATAGAGCTGTTCCCTCTGGGTTAGAACCTAGGTTCGGAAATAGTTGCGGGGAGACCTGATTCTGTGGGGCTTGCCCTGGTATTCATCGCCCCGCTGCTACTTTTGGGAGGGGGGGGGCTAACAAGAAGGGATGGAATTCCGCGTTCGGTCCGCGGGACCGGGCTTTAACCAAATAGGGAGGAGGTAAGGGATAAGGACCCAACAGAATACGTCCTACACGGTCCGCATAGATTAATCCTCCATCTACATGGAGCCCAGCGCCCGGCTGTTCTTTATAACCGGTCCATTGTCTGCACCAACCGGCATCCGCAGTGGTTACTCGAAACCAGACTTCTGGTGCCTTCCTCAGGTTTCTGGCCCCTACGCCGATGAAAACCTGCTAAATGGAACGTTGACGCATGTAGTCAGTTCTATTTTTTGGCCTAACAAATTCTTTATTTCTAAAATCAACCCCCCAAACCCCACTGAATACTACGACTACAAGTAAAGATAAAAGTAGTGCATCCCCCCCCCCTCTCCATTCCAAACCGCTCCCGTGTACTCCCTAGTTTGCAAAATACAGATTTTGGTGGAGGAACTCTCCTCTCGCCACCCTCAACTGATAGAGGAGTTTCACCTTTATCCCTCGGGTAGCAGAAATTGTGTTTCCCCCATCTCTAATAGATACGGATTCGGGGTCATAGCCTTTACCTTCCCTTATGCAGAGGTACCTTGGGCGATACTAGGGGAGACCCTATATTTTCTCATGAATGGCCCATAGATTCTCTTAGCGGAGATGGCGCTCCCCCTTTTCCAGTCGTGATAGGTTCGGTGGTTTCCCTTTCTTTTCGGAGAGTTGCCTCCGAGTGACTCTCCACTTACGAGGGGGTCCCCCTTTGCTTTCTCGGGGGTCTACGAGGAACACGGAGGCAAAGGACATACCGCCTTGGTTCTCAACCCCTCTAAGGTAGGCAGAAGAACCACCAACTCCATTAGAGGTGTAACAAGCAAGATCGTTCCCTGGGTATTACTAAGATACCAGGTCTATCCGAGGTTTGTCACGTCAATGGGATCCGGCATGCCCTCTCCGCTTCTCTTTCCAACGCAGGTCGGCATGCCGGAGACAGTGACGTTCATGACAGGCCATAGCCCCTTTGAGTCTCCGGTCGGGCTACCTGACACCTTGAGGGTAGGGGGTCAGTTGGAGGCCCATCATGAGATGGAGATGGTTCCGGAAATGACTGCGACCCAGATGGCAGGGTATTTAATGCGGGTGAACCTTGTCGCCATGCCAGACACCAAACATATGTAAGCCTGCCAATCTGCAAGGCTCTTCTCGGGCGGCACGGGCTGCAGGAGACTCACAGGGAAAATATGGACTTCCTTCCCCGCATGGTGCCCACTTGACGGCCAAGATCTTCTCCATCACGGAGAAAGATCTGGCTGAGGATGGTCCGTCCGGCATTAGGATCTCTTCCCGGGGAGGAAAGAAGTGAGTACATTCCCCGCCTTCCTATCCAAAGAAGAAAAGTAAGAAGAAGGAAAATCTAAAACTAGGGGTTCATTTGTCCCAAGGATGCTCCCAGGAGAGATGTGCCCGAACTGCTTTATAAAGCGACAAGACCAAGATCGGAACGTCCGGCCCCGAGGTACCCTCGGTTGGAAAAGCCCAGACAAAAACCAAAGTCGCAAGTCGACCAAGCGGGGCCTCGATTACGTTGGGGCCCCTCATTAAGAGACTACTCTCGGGTGGGACCCTTCTGGCGAATGCGTCGAAACCTTACGAGGTGGCCATGATTAGTCCCCTTCAGACACTACATGGCTCGTCGGTGAGTGTGATGCCACACTCTACTATAAAGTTAGTGAAAGGAGTGGTTTATGCGATGGAGCTAGTGGACTACTCCATAGAAGACATCAAATTAGAACTGGCTTAACATGGATCAGTTAAAGTCCTTGCCGACCTGATCGACGAATTGGAGATAGCTGTCCTAAATATGGATGAGTTATCGCATCACTGTGCCGAGAACCGCTTAATTTTCCTGTTTTAATCTGCCCCTGTTCTTTCCGGATGTACAGACAGATTTTGCGTGGGTGGTGGTCGATGATCTTGATAATATTGATCAGTTACCCATTCTAATATCAATTTCTGGAACGCAACTGCCTGAAAGATTTCTCCGATGGTGCTTGGCGAGGGTGTGGGCGCGGTCGCCGAATTTCAAGAAATGACTGATTTATCTATCCCAGTCGAGGAGTTTAGGTCGGTGGATGAGGCCGTTGAATTATCTTCCGTCATCTCATCGCAGTGACCCTAACTACTATTCCTAGACGTCTGGCCATGTTTCACGTCGCTCGCTTCCTTGCTGGTTAAGCGAGTGTGAGACGGCCCTAAGACAGAAGCGATGTGCCTACATGCGCTATAAGTACCGACATTCACTTTGGGGGAATTTTGCTGACCTACGCCTATTTTCAGCTATATTTCGAAGCATGCCTACCGCTCTTCCTGGCCGGCATACGTGTCTTAACTGAATAACACCCCCTCCCCCTCTTCCATATGTGTGGAAGCGAGCGAAAAGGATTCGGTGCAAGTTCTCGCAAGACCCCCTCCTGCTCTCCAAGAAAACGGGACCACAATCTTAGACCTCACTTTCGTAGCGGAGCCTTTCACGCCCGATTTCGCCACATCTCTAGCCAGTATGCTGCTCCGTAAGCATTCAATGCATGCCCTGATACCGCTGAAGACCACCGACAGGACTTTATCACCAGAAGCCGAGAAACCCATCAACGGCAGGTTTACGTTAAGTGAATTTCGTTCCGCTCTCACTTCATGCGCGGACTGCGGCCCGAGTTCAGGCGATTCCGCTTTCACTTATATATATATATACTTCTCGTGTCTCTCCTAATCTCCCTTTTTAGACTATTGCTTTATTCGTTAATCGTTTTAACCCTTTTGGCTCTGTTTTTGACTCTTTCTTGCCTATCGGTTTGACCTTACTACCTGTTATAGCTAATAAATCTTAATGTGAATTTACCCATCCCTCTCCTACTTCCTCATTGGTGATTTCTTGTCTTAGAGGCGGTCCTTTATCTTTTACTAGCTTATATATACCCTTATAATATTATTTTCTCCGGTAGTTATCCTTGAGAAGGAACTGAATAAAGTTCGAAAGTACTTGGAAGCACCTTTTCATTTTTCTTGCGAATCTCACGTGCTACTTTGTGAGTTATTCATTTGATATATATATATATATATATATATATATATATATATATATATATATATATATATATATATATATATATATATATATTCTCCCAACGACACTGTTTTCGCCCGACGATATGGCAGACAGACACAATCTTTTAATTTTAGATATATGTGCATACAGAGATTGCGAAACAGGTGTACATACTAATTCACTGACGCATTAACTCATCAACTCCTGCACGCACAATATCAAGACGCATTCACGCACACTTACACGCGATATGCGATGTAAGACGCACACACCTCACATACACATGTGTGTTTCTGTGAGGTATAATCCACTGGGTCGTTGCAAATCCCTGGGATTAGATGCTGAGTGTTGATGCTAATCAGCCACCGGACAGGTGCTTGACACCTGTCCCCTCTGTCATTCTAAAGAAGAAAAATGACGCTGGGTTCTGCTGACTTAGTGCCATTTTGGAAGCCCCCACCCCTTCAATCTTCTTTCTTTGGGGATTAAATTAATCCTTTCTTTCCCGGAGAAGATGAGGGAGTCAGTGGAATAGCTTTCGTCTCTAGATTGGGGGAGGGCGGGGTGTTACGCACTTAATTATACAGGGTGGTCCTGAACTCCTAAAATCCTTGTGAAATTCAAATGTAGAGGGTGGTCCTAGAAACTTTGCGCAATTCCAATTATCCGCGAACTTTAGGACCACCCTGTACATATGTAAGCTGTCGGTACAAAGTCCTTGAAAAATGGGTGGGGCCAAAAGGAGGATTTTGAACTCAAAATTATCCGCTAAATGGCACAAACCCATAAATTTACGCCAAATTCGGAGATACGAGCTTCTTCTGTTTTTGTTAATTAAATCTTCGGTTTTCCTCTGTTTCGTTAATGAAGCACTTTCCCTTTCTCGTTCGTCTCATTCTATTCATTGGTTCGGTCTTCTTCTGTTGTTTTTGATGATACACTTAATCTTTTCGATCTTTTCATCCCATTGATTGCTTCGATCTTCTTCTCTTGTTGTTGATGATGCACTTTCCCTTTCGCATTCTTTTGTTCTATTCATCGGCTCAGGTCTTCTTCTGTTGTTGAATGCCCGCAAAGTCTCATAAATGGAATGTCCCCCCCCCTCCCCCGGGAATCCGTCCGGCACCCACAACTAGTCCCATTCGAATTCCGATATTTCAATCACTTTGCCATAAACAGTCTAGCTGGCGTTCACACTGCACTGGCCCACGACATGTCACATCACAACCGAATCAACTCTGCGAATTAAATCACATTCTCCGAAGACAATTTAATTCAGAATAGTTTCGGTGTATCTCACACCCTTTTTCAACTGACACTGGATAGAAAATATAAGAAAAGTGCTTACAAACATAACACAAGGTCAGGTCGTGAAAGATCCCCTCTTTTTTCCCCCAATCCCCTACTTGTGGCTAATCAGGATGGGATGGGGGGTTAGGCCTAAACATATTGAAGGGCTGACATTTTACTATTTTGTTTATTTGCTTTCGTATTACAGGATTAAAAGAAAATTGACCCTCAGATAGATTTAAATTAGGAACTGACGATATCAAGCTCGATTCTACGATTCTTCTCTTAACATAGTTAGCCGATTTAAATACCATTTTACTTCCATTGAAATCGATCGAATGATTCGAGTCTCTAACATGGCAAAATATTCCACTGCTTTCGCTGCCCACTCTAATATCTCTTTTGTGTTCATACAATCTCTTGTCTAGATTTCTCCCCGTTTTCCCTATATAAACTTTATGGCAATCGTTGCATGGTATTGCATATACTCCTATGTTATGATTTTCTTTTGGTTTCATGGCAATTATCAATTGGTTTAAGGAATTGTTATATTTAAAGGCTAGATTAATACTCGCTTTTCCAAATGTGTCCTTTAAACTATTTAATTTATTATTAAATGGCAATGTTATACATTTATTGAAGTCATTAGTGCGGGAAGGCTTTTTACCATAGAATGTTTTCCTAGCTGCAAAATGGGCAGATGATATGAACCAATCGGGGTAATACAAATTAGAAAAAATGGTCCTGATAATGACAATTTCTTCATCTAAATAGGAAGGATGACATATTTTGTATGCTCTAAGGAAAAGGTTAGAAAATACCGATTTTTTAACATAAAGATCAGAGTGACAGTCGCAAAGGCAGCACGCTGCCGGTCCTCGTTGGGTTGAGGGACCAACCAGCGATTGTCTAACTTTTTGTAACCCCAGCGGAGGGTTAACCACTCCGCCCCAAGGGTATGTTGATGCGAGTGCCCCCCAATAAGGAGATAATGGATATGTTATGATGTGAAAACGGGAAGGGGGATGATAGCGGTGTTGAAATTGGTTATCCGAATGCTGATGCGTGTGGAGGTACTTAAAACTGCGGGAGTTGAGTATCGATGTATCCGCCGCTGAGAGTTTTGGGTCCGATCTTGCTGCATTTGAGCTCCCGCCTAGACGTCAGAAATCCCACGCCGTATTTACTAGGCTAGTGATAGGTCCATCGTCTTGGCAATTAGTAATACTATCATAGGTAGTAGTAGTAGTTTTTTAGTACATATGCATCCATTAGTTTTAGCTTTGTTAAAATAAATAAAAACGTGTGCGCCCAAGACGTGTACACGCACACATCAAAATCCTATATACCCAATGGCGGTGTGGTTTGTTTATCTGCCATCATTTACCTTCTGATGTACACCCTGTTCCCACTGTTGTGTTATGAGACCCTAAAAATAGCTCGTATATATTTCCAACTTTACTTCTGCTCATACACATCTTTTGCGACTTGAGGTTCGCTTCTATGGTGTGAAAGAGAGCCCCACGGCTCAGCCCTACACACGTCAAGTTCTGGTACACGACCTAAGACGCTCAAATAACGAGATAGCCAGAAGATGGACTCTCATATCCAACGAAATACAGAATAGTCGTGTATGTGTGTGTGCATGGGCGGTCAGGAGTGTGTACATACGTTGGCGTATGCCAACGTTAACGGAACCATGTAAACCAGGCAGTCATAGCATGAAGCGGCAACTATATCAGGTATTTCGGCGATATGGTGGACTCTAAGACTGCATCACAAAACCGAACTCTTCGACCGATGATCTCAGCCACAAAAAGAAAGAAAAAAATGCGCTATCGCCTTTACGATCACTTCATATATTGCGGCCGACTCCACAAATCCTACATCCAGTCGTGACCAAAGAAAAATGGAAGTAGGGAGAACTAGCTCTCCGACTCGAAAATTACAAGGGAGGGGGGACGGGGACGCCATTTCCATGGCGACTAAACTCTAGTGGCTTTGTGATTGGTCAGTTGCGGTCGATATGTTAAATGGCAACCGTTCATCTCTTCTTTTGTTTGTTTGAGGGAACTAAATTTCATACGGGAGAGCGACTTTTTCATTATTATTCTTTCTTTTATTCATCTATATTATTGCAGGGACGTAAATACTATAAAAATGGGAAAGAAACTTTAGCTAAATTAAAATTATAAAAGCAGAAAAAATTGGAAGACGAGAGAAATCTGAATTATATCTTGTAGAAGAAGAATAGCAAAACGACTATAAAGTGACCGCAAATATGCATTTGACAACATTTAACAAGTAATTCATTCGCCCAGGTACTTGTTTATAGCATACAGTTGGACTGGAACATGTTAAGAGCATACAGCTGGACTGGTACTTGATAAAGCATACAGCCAGCTGTATGTTAAGAGCATATAAGCTGGACTGGTACCGAGCTAAAAGCAGACAGCTAGACTGGTACTTATTAAGAGCATAGAGTTGGACTAGTACTTGATAAAAGCATACAACTGGACTGGTACTTAGTAAGAGCATACAGCTAAAGTGGTACTTATTAAAAGCATACAGCTGTACTGGTACTTGTTAAAAGAATACAGCTGGACTCGTACTTATTAAAAGCATACAAATGGACTGTACTTATTAAAAACAGATAGCTGGACTGGTACTTCTTTAAAGTATACATCTGGACTGGTCCTTTTAAAGTATACAAATGGACTTGTACTTACTTGTTTAGAGTATACACCTGGCTTGGTACTTGTTTAGAGCATAGATCTACAGTGGTAATTGTTTAGAGCAAAGATCTGGATTGGTATTCGTACTTGTTTATAAAATACAGCTGTACTGGTACCTGTTAAGAGCATACAGTTAGACTGGAGCTTGCTAAAAGCATATAGCTAAACTGGGACCTATTAAAAGCATGCAGCTGAACTGGTGTTTGTTCAAATCATGCAACTAGACTGGTGCTTTTTAAACCATGTAGCCCTACTAGAGCTTGTTAAAAGCATGCAGCTGGCCTGGTACTTTTTAAGATCATCCAGCTGAACTGGTACTTGCTAATAGCCTGTACTCTACTGGTGCTTGTTAATAACCTGCAGCCTGACTAGTATTTGGTAACAGTCGGAAGCTCGATTAGTACATGTTAAGAGAATGCAGCTGGACTGTTGCGTTTTAAAAGCATGCAGCTGGATTGGTACTTATTAAAATCATGCAGCTTGGCTGGTGCTTGTTAAAGGCATGCAGCTGGAATGGTGTTTGTTAAGAGCATAAAACTGGACTGGAACTTGTTAAGGTCATACAGCTGGTCGTGTACTTGATAAAAGCATAGAGCTAGATTGCGACTTGTGAAGATCATGCAGTTAGAGTGGTGTTTTTTTAAGAGCAAACAGCTGGATTGGTACTTAGTAAAAGCATGCAGCTGGACATGTACTTGATAAAATCATAAAACCTGGACTGTTACTTGTTAAGAGCGTGCAGTTAGATTAGTGTTTGTTAAGAGCAAATAGCTGGACTGGTACTTATCTAAACGCAGGCAGCTCGACTAGTGTTTGTTAAAAGCACATAGCTAGACTGGGACTTGTTAAGATAATACATCTGGATTGGTTTCGTGAAAAGCCATCAGCTGGAATGATAGTGTTTAAAAAAAATCATACCGCCTATCTGGGACTATCTACAAAGGATAAGTTGACGTCCACAATCACTATCCTAATAATTATGTAAGGTAAAATCAAAATAAGTAAAAGAATGTAAGACAAACGAAGAAAAAGCAAAAGCAAGAAGAGAGATACACGAGTCGGAATGGGGGGGGGAGCTCGACTCCACCTGTCGCAGCATCATGCGACCAACATCAAAGATAATAAAAAAAATGGAGGAGGCCAACCACCTCTAAAAACTCAGGAAGTCCATAAGTCTGTGTGAACGAACCCGTCCCGAGTGTGTCCAATTCGGAGACGACAGAAAGCAGCCTGAAGCCGTCGGGCATTGGTGAATTGGTCCATGGAAACAGTCGAGACGCAATGGCACGCAACTTTAAGTTCCACTCGACCGTCTCCCATCTTCTTTGCCAAGCAGCCTGGGAGTGCTGCCCTGATTTTTGCTATGGAGTCAGTGTGAGGAAGACCCAAACGCTAGACTGGTCGTCCAGTCCTCGCGGACTCTTTGGCAGCCTCATCGGTGCGCTCATTCACAACAATCCCTAAAGGACCAGGAAGCCAGGAACAGATAATCTCGTCATACGCCCGGCTCGTGGCAATTGTGGCGTCACGGATACTGCGAACAAGGGTGAATGGAGATTTCAATGCCCCGAGAACCTTCAGAGCGCTTTGCGAGTTGCTAAAGATCAGGTTCCGATCGCCGAACCGGGCATGACGCGTTATCTCACGTACCGAGCGGTGTATCGCAACAAGCTCTGGAACAAGCAACTGGAAGAGCCCCGCTGACTTCAAACAGAGGTAATACGGCGTGTAAATCGACCTCCTCCTGGGACTTGCAGCCATCCGTATACACTGGTACGGTTCCAGCGTGACACGAAGTGCGCTCCAAAAAAGCTGAACACAGCGGCGTGGTGACAAATAGTTAAAGGTGGTACCATCTAGGGTAGCGTCTTGTGCAGAACCAGAGGCGACAGTCACCCAAGAGCTACACCGAGCTCTCGAAGAAGTTTTTAAGCCTTAAACACAAAGGGAATAGGGCATGACTGGCGTCTCTCGGTGGCATAGGCACTGGTTAAGATCGGCTCTGGGTGTAATGAGAGCCGTTGTCGACTGAGGGAGGCGCTGGGCTCGCGCGTATAAGCTTATAAATCAATGTGTGCGGTGCAAAGAAAAGGACATCTCTCCGACATCAACACGTAAGCTCTCAAGGTGGGGAGAGGGGACGTGAGAAAGTCACCTGTCACCAGGTGAAGGCCGGTGCGGTGAATTGAGTTCACCTTTCGCAGTACGCGCTCGGTTTCGGATGCCTAAAGTTTTCATTCCTAGTCAATCTTCGAACGAACAAATGATCGCTAAAAAATTAAGGCATCAGCCCGATCAGCACCCCAAGACTGAACGTCGCGGAACGAAGAATGTCCATGGTGTGGATACAAGAGATCCTAAGGCTGTAAATGTGAGCCTCGCAGGTGAAACGTCGGTCGAAAACAAGAGCAAAGAAACTATGTGAATTAACCACTTACAAGCGAACCCCATTTAGGAACGAGTCCGAGGCGGGGTAAGGCCGCCGTATATGGCACTGAAAATTCACCACCTTAGTCTTCGCCAAGGAAAACCGAAACTGTGCGTTTCGGCATAGGAAGAGACGCGGTTCAATGCATGTTGGAGTCGACACTCCAGACTTGGCATCTGGGCAGCACCAAAGGAGATCGAAAGCTTGTCCACGTAAAGCGTAGCGAGAACATCTTCCGGTAGCATCGAGGTGATGTCATTGATGCTCAGGGCAAAGAGCGTGACACTGAAGACAGTTCCCTCCGGGACACCATCTTTCTGCTCCATTGGGCCGAAGAGGGCTCTCACTACCCGTCGGCGGAATCGGCAATCTCGCAAAAACTCAGAAATGAAGATTTGGTGGGTGTCCTCTCACCCCCATCATGTGGAGACACTCCGTGATACCGTAACGCCATGCGGTATTATAGGCCTTCTTCAGATCGAAAAACACCGCGGCGTAGTGCTGTCTAGGAAGGAAAACCACGCAGACGGCATTTTCCAGTCGGAGCAGAGAATCTGACGTGGAGTGGAACTTGCGGAAGCCGCACTGTACAGATGACACGTAGTCTCTGCTGTCAAGAAACAAAGCATAAGCTACCATTTACCATTTTTTCATCAACTTTCACACGAAGAGGTTAGAGAAATTGAGCGAAAAACGGCTGGGGTAGAGTAATCTCTCCCCGGTTTGCGAAAAGTGAGCCTAGCAGCCATTCGCAAATAGTCTGGGAGGAGACCCTTTACCAAGATCCTGTTGAACAAATCTCACAGAAACGCCATGACTCAGTCACCGAGGTATCTAAGCATGGGACATCATCCGGACCAGATTTGGTGTCCGCGCACGAAGCGCAACACATTCGGCGACATCTCAAAGTACATTGAATGCTGGCGAAGCAGCATCTCGGCGAGATAAGGTGGAGAAAGGGGTCGCGAAGGACTCCGGCACGTGGGGTCCGAGATTGTTGTCCCATTTTCTTGGAGAAGGGGAGGAGGGTTCTGCGAGAATTTGCTACTAATCCTTTTATCTCGCTTCTACACCAATGCAAAAGAGGTCTTCCCGTTTAGACCAGTATGCCCACCAGGAACAGCGGCGGACGTGGTTTGAAACACACTTGAACCTAGCCCTAGTTCGAAGAAATTCACCGACAGTGAAATCGTTTGGGCGGTGCTTATGATGCATGTAAGCATAGCGCTTCTGTCTGAGAGCCGTCTCACACTTGACAGACGACCAAGAAAGCGGTCGGTGTGCAAAGCGCACAGACTTTCCAGAAATAGTAGTTAGGCCCACGGCGATAAAGTTGCCGGAGAACTCAAAGGCCTCATCCATCAACCTAAACTCGTTGAGTGGGACAGAGAAATCCGTCATTTCCTGAAATGCGGACCATTGCACTCGCGCCAAGCACCACTGGGGTGGTCTTTCAGACGGCAGCGGCCCAGAAAATGATACTTGAATGGGAAAGTGATCACTATCATGGAGGTCATCGACCATCCCACACCTAAAATAAGGCTGTGCATCCGGAGAGCACAAAGATAGATCGAGACAGGAAAATGAACTGGTTCTCGGGCAGTGATGCGTAAACTCTTCCACATTTAGGACACCTATTTCCAGCTCGTCGATCAGGTCGGCTTGTTAAAAG
The DNA here is from genome assembly GCA_963969495.1 of Ceratothoa steindachneri. Lineage (NCBI taxonomy): Eukaryota > Metazoa > Arthropoda > Malacostraca > Isopoda > Cymothoidae > Ceratothoa > Ceratothoa steindachneri. Next base: position 31,119 of record CAXAKS010000120.1, on the reverse strand, counting down.
CATGTAACTTGACTAGTAATTGTTAAGAGCATTCATCTAGACTGGTTCTTGTTAAGAACATGCATCTGGACTACTATTGTTAAGAGCATGCAACTGGACTACTTGTTAAGAACATGCAGCTAGACTAGTACTTGTTAAAAGCATGCAGCTGACTGGTACTTGTTAAGAGCATGGAGCTGGACTAGTACATATTAAGATCATGCAGCAGATTACTACTTGTTAAGAGCATGCAGCTGTACTAGTGTTTGTTAAGAGAACGCAGCTGGATTGGTAATTGCTAAAAGCATTTAACTGCCATACTACTTGTCGAAAGCATGCAGCTAAACTGATACTTGTTAAAGGCATGTAGCTCTACCAGTACTTTTTAAGAACATGTAGCTGTACTCGTACTTGTTAAAAACATGCAGCTTGACTGGGATTTGTTAAGAGCATGCAGCTGGACTGGTACTTGTTAAAAGCATGTAGATGGATTGGTACTTGTTAAGATCCTGCAGCGGGACTGGTACTTGTAAAGAAATGCAGCTGGACCGGTACTTGTTAAATGCATGTAACTGGGCTTCTGCTTGTTTAAAGCATGTAGCTGGACTGTTGCTTGTTAAAAGTATGTAGTTGGATTGGTACTTGTTAATAGCATGTAGCTGAATTAGTACCTGTCATGAGCATGTTGTTGTTGTTTTTCCTCGTTACTAACCCGCTTCCTCTTCAGCAGTCAATTTTCCCCCGTTAGTTTGTACAAAGTTTTCTCATATCCTCAGCAATTAAAGAAATCTTGGAGATTGATTATAAAAACAGTGACGGAGTTAAGTTGGAATCCGTGGTTAAGGATATACATGTACGTTTCAAGGAGTATGTTGAGCTTAGCGAAAACCGTAGTAGAAGATATAGGCTTCTGGGAGAATAGTAAGCCTAGGGGCTAAACAAAGGGGGGGGAGGTGGATTTACGTTATGGTACAACATTAAATTCGTTGGCAACCAACAAATGCGCTTACAAATATTTAGGTAAGTATCGTTTCGGATTCAAAATTAGTTTCATCTTGTGAAATTGTTGTCATTTCTTAAAACTAAAATGAGATATGCCACAAATTAACCAGCCGAGTGTGCACGCAACTTCCAGATGTTAGCTGCAGCGTTATTGCCCATGATAAACCTGGCCTCACTTGCAGGGTGATGCGCGAAGATACGGAACCCTTTGAGAAAATATGGGTGTGAAAAAAAGTGATGCGCGTGACTAAACTGAGTTCTTCTTTTGGGATCCTGCTGATATTTATTGGTTATAGTTTGACCCCTTCTAGTTCCAAGAATCGACATCTATGAGGTCAGTTCAGGGGGTGCTTTGGTACCCCTCTTGGTCTGTTATCTTGGGCTGGGAAAAATTCCGCAACCGAGACGAATTTCATGGTGAGCCATCTATCGAGTAGGCGCCATTACACTCTCAAGCTGGTCTTGGTAAAGGTTTTGGTAGGCGTTGGACTACAGTATCCCTATTTAATGCAGTGACCAATTTGAATAAATTGTGGTAGTATCTTAGTTCTCGAATGCAAAATTAATATAACAATAACGGAGTATGTTTGTAAAGCGAGTTCAATTTCCGGGTTCTTTTGTACTTGTTATTTGCGTGTGCAAAATTATCCAGTATTTATTAGTGTCCCTGTTCTTTCTAATATTTAATTAACAATAATTGTTAACTCGAGGAAAAATAGTGAATCTTGATATTGAAACGTGTGCAGTGTGTACACACACACTAGCAGGGTTAAGTATATTTATTTGTGAGTGTCTGACTGCCTTGCTCAAATTTTGTATCTATATCAGAAGTGTTTCTTTCAGATCATTCCTTCATGTCTACATTCTGCCTCTGTTTCTGCTCAGATCATTCTTTTGGGTCAACATTGTTTCTTTGTTTCTGCCCAGATATTTCCTGCATGTCTACATTCTATTTGTCTCTGTTTATACCCATACAATTCCTTCATATCTACATTATGTCCCTGTTTCTGCTCAGATCATTCCCGCATGTCATGTCAACATACAGTTTGTCTCAGTTTCTGATCAGATCATTCCTTCATGTCTACCTGTACATTGTTTCTATCTGTTCCTTTCAGACCATCTCTTCATATCTATATTCTGTCTACGTTTCTGCCTAGATCATTCTTTCATGTCTACATTATGTCTCTGTTTCTACCCAGATCATTCCGTCATGTCTACATTCTGTGTCTGTTTCTACCCAGATCATTCCTTCGTGTCTACAGTCTGTTTCTGTCCAGATCATCACACCATATCTACCTTATGTGCCTGTTTCTGCCCAGATCATTAATGCATGTCTAGATTCTGTTTGTCTCTGTTCCTTTCCAGATCTTCAATTCATGTCTGCATCCTGTATTTGCACAGATCTTCCCTTCATGTCTACATTGTTTCTGCCTGTTCCTTTCAGATCCTCCATTCATGTCTACATGCTGTTTCCGTTTGTTCCAAGGTGCGAATGCTCTGGTCATCTCCTTTATTCACATGAAAAGGGCGTAGAAGTGGACGGCGACCTTGCTGAAGGCGAAGCGGCCATGATTACACTCGCTCATTACTCGCGATACACAACAGCATCTTACCATTCCGCATTCCTTTTTATAATATACCCCCCCCCCCTCTCTCTCTCTAACATATTCACATGCTTACCTGTCCAATATTTCACTCGATTTATCTCCGATACACGCACACTCTCCCATTCTCTCTCACACACTCATTTGCTGTTTTTACCTTAGCGCATACATACGGCCCGCGCTTGGGTCGTGTAAAGTAAGACGCACATGTGTACGTGGGCGGAAAACAAGACACGTTCGGCCCGGTTGACAGACGGTTCGGATGGTCCGAAGGCCGGATATGGCGGCGGGAGCATCGCAGTTTGAATCACATAAGGGCCAAGGTAGGGATCCCGCCCTCAGAGGGAGGGGTGGAGGCTTATTTGTCTGTCTGGTTGATTCAAGGACGTGGGAAAGGCTGATTCCCTTGATCTGATGCATAGATGGATGCAGACTGCATGTCCTCCTCTTCGGAGAGAGAGGGATGATCTCGCAGTTGAGGGTTACCTGGGGAAGGGAATGGAAGCGACTCTTTTTGCACGTAATATTCACCACGTCTGAATTTATGTGGTTTTAATGGGGTTGAACAGAGCGGACGCTGCAGTGGAAGGGTGACTCTTCTTCACGATTACATTTATATTATCTGATCAACATAGTTTTTTAACAGCATACCCAACTTTTATGGATGTTACATTCATTCTTTATCCCATATATATATATATATATATATATATATATATATATATATATATATAAAGTTAGGTAAAAGGCCATGTTGTATGCAGGTTCTATTGAAAATACAAGTTAAATTAATAACGCTGCCATAGCTGTGGACTTCAATGGAACCCATATATATATATATATATATATATATATATAAAGCCTTTGGCCCAAAAATATGAGCAACCCCTCAATTTTTTAGTTAGCCCTCAGAATGTATATTTCAGAATATACACTTGATCTAATACCTGCTTGACCCCCCTAGCTTTAATTACTGCTGTAATACGTCTAGGCATCGATTCAACCAATTTATTGCAAAGGTCAGGTGTAATTTTAGTTCATTCTTCCTGCAGTTTCTGCCCACAAATCTTCTTTATTTTTAACTATCGTTCTCCTAATAGCTTTACCAAGGACTCCCCATAGATGTTCAATGGGGTTATAGTCCGGACTTTCAGATGGCCAATCCATAGGAATAAATGCTCTGTGTTTTGAACCACTCGGGAGTATTTTTGGTTTTATGGCACGGGGCATTATCCTGTTGAAAGATAACATTAGCTTTTGACACGCCTGGAGGTAATTTAGCAATTGGTGGCTCTAAAACATCCGATAACATGGAAACATATGTAGCCGAATTCATTCTGCCTTGGCATAAAAACATCTCTCCTGGCCCTGTGGCAGAAATACAAGCCCATACCATGACAGAACCGCCTCCATGTTTTACTGTTGAGACGAGACATTCAGACTGAAAAGCTCCGCCAATTCTTCGACGAACGAAAGTCGCCCCAGTGTGCCGAAAACCTGAGCCAAATAACATCAAATGCATTATTATGTATGCGGCTCATAATTTTCGGCTTCAACCCAAATATTATAAGCTAATATGTTAGCTTCAACCTTATACTATCTTACCTCATAGTTACTTTCATCAAACCATACGACCAATGTGCAGTATTCTACTTGGAATGATTTTTGCCCATTGAAGACGTTTCTTCTTGTTTGTATCAGAGATCCATGACTTCTTCCTAGCTTTGCATCCTTTGAGACCATAGTCCATTAGCCTCCTCCTTACAGTTCTAGTCGATATTTGTGAGGTATTCACCGCATTGAAGTCGGCACAGAGCTCTGAAGATGTTCTTCTATTTTTAAGAGACTGACGGATGAGATTCTGCCTTCACGGGAGATGTGATCCTTTTCCTGCCAGTTGTTGGTTTTGAATGACATTTTTAGTCTCCCTGAAGCGCCTGAGAGACCTTTGGACTGCCCACCGAGAACATTCTTCTTATGAACTATTTGTCTTTGTGACAAAGGTTTTCCAACTGATTTAGAATCATTTTTGCATGCTGAAATTACGGATATAATTAGTTTGCTTTGGTCAGGTCTAGTTTCTAAGATATGCTCGATTTATATTACAACGTATATTCCAAAACAGCTCTATCATCCAACCGCTTATTACTTCTGTTTTGTCACCTCTAGAGATTAGTAACCATACATAACCTATTTTATTCGTCTTTTCTGGTCTAGATTTGCAACACAATGGATCGTACGTGTAAGAATGACTAGAATACGTTTTGTTATCTCTGCGGACATGTCACTCTTCCAGAGCGTCAAGCAAAAATCACTGATTTTGTGAAACAGGCATATCATGCTTACTTTGAGTGAAGCTAGGGAACCAGGATAAGCCATTTGTTTCCCATATTTGCTGTGGAAAATTTACGGGATTGGAGTATAATAGGAAAAGGAAGAGTATGCTATTCGGTGTGTCAATGGTGTGGATAAAAGGCAAAGATCACGTCACCGACTGCTACTTCTGCATGACGAATTTGAAAAGCATCAATCGCAAGAACAAGCACCATGTTCAATACCCAAAGGTTCCTTCTGCTATAAAACGAGTCCCACATGGCCCCAATCTTCCTGTTGCTGGGCTTGATTTTACCATGGGTTCTAGCTCTGATTCTGAGGCTAGTGTCACTACCGATACAGCTGAGTTTGATGCATACAAGCAAGAAGAGGGCGACCAACTGGTGCCATTTACGTAAGCCGAACTCTACCTGATACGAAATCGGAACCTTTCCAAAGAATCTGTTCAGCTGTTGGGTTCACGTCTTCGAGAGAAATGTATACTGGCACCAGGGACAACATTCTATTTGTATCGAGACCACGAGAAAGAATTTAGGAAATTTTTCACGTTTGATGAAGCCTCTTTACTGGTCTACTGTAACTAAATTGCTGATCTGCTCAACTTAATCGGCCTGAATTATGATGCTATGTAATGGAGACTTTTTATTCACTCATCTAACAGAAATCTCACGGCAGTTCATCTTAATAACGGCAATAGGTTTTCATCGATCCATGTTGTTTACTCAGCTGCAATTAAACAAAACTGCAACAACATGGACCGTCTGTTGTCTGCTCTCAACTACCAGAAACACAAATGGCTGATCTCTGGAGATCTTAAAGTTGTTAACCTCATCCTAAGCCTCCAAGGTGGGTACACAAAATATCCTTGCTTTATGTGCTTGTGGGACAGTCGAGCTGACGACCAGCATTATGTCAGACAAGACTGGCCGTCAAGACAAGGGATTAGAACCCGGTTCACATAACGTTCTGTCCTACCGTCTGGTTGAACTAAGCAAGATATTGCTTCAACCCTTGCACATCAAACTCGGTTTGATGAAGAACTTTGTCAAAACAATGGACAGGTAAGGTAGAGGATTTGCATTCCTCCGTCAGAACTTTACATGAGTTAGCATGCAAAAACTGAAGGCAGGTGTATTTGATGGTCCTCAAATAAGGGAGCTCATCAAGAACACCATTTTTGATAAAGCACTGAATCCTGCTAAACTCTCTGCCTGGTTGTCCCTTAGGTCAGTCCTTGCAAACTTCTTTGGCAACCACAGAAGTCCTCAGTATAAGAAGGAGGTTGATGAGTTAATGGAGAATTTCTGCAAACTTGGTGCGCGCATGTCGGTGAAAATGCACTTCCTTCAGTCCCACCTAGACTATTTTCCCGAGAATTGCCAAGACTTCAGTGAAGAACAGGGTGAGCGCTTTCACCAAGATATCCGTGTGATAGAGGAAGGCTAGTAAGGGCGTTGGGATGTCAACTTTCTGGCTGACTACTGCTGGTGCCTGAAAAGTGATTTAGTGTCTGGTAGGCAAAATCAGAAGTCTCTGAAGAGACCATTCATCCATGAGTAGTTTTTTTGTATGTTGTAAACCTTGTGTGTATAGATCAGTTCAAAATTTACTATTACGTGTACATTCGCCTACAAATAGATAGGAATATAGAAAATTCTGGCATGTGTTTATATCTCAAAAACTTGATCTGATTAGATAAAATGAGCATGATTTTCGGATTCAGCGCGAAAAACTGGTCTAAAATAAGGTATTATGCGTTAGACCTTGAAAACAGCGCAGACCAGTGTTATTAACTATAATTACAACATATTATCGCACAAACCTGTGAAAAATAAAAAGAAATAAAACTTTTTGCAATATATGGGTTATGCACATTTATGGCTAAATACCAGAAAATGCTAAAAATAAAAAAATATGTTAGAATATATAGTGTATGGTGTTGTTTATGCTAAAAGTAGCATGCGCTCATTTTGATATCAGAGCACAATTCTTAGATTAAAGACAAAAATAAAGAGTGGCTTCATACTTTTGGTCAAGGGTATATATATATATATATATATATATATATATATATATATATATATATATATATATATATATATATATATATATATATATTGATTATAATTAAACTATATCGTTCAAGTCAATGCGATTAGGTAAGGATAATAGTAAGTCTTCCTTAATCCGCTAGAAAAATCTCCTGGAGTTCCTCAACCCTTTTCAAGGAGCGCCACCCATACCACTTGGCAACCGCGCGAACATCCGCATTCCCGTTTTCTGTCAAAGTAAACGCTATCTGTTAAAACAGGCTTCTTGAAAATTCTCTTTTTTAGAGAAATGGATGGTTGCCCAGTCGTATAGATTGCCCAGTCATGGAGATGTGTTATTTAACTATGATAAGGTTAAATTGATTTTCTTGCATGTGAAAATTAACTTCGTTGAACTTCCTGACTAAATCTGACAAATAGGCAAAGTAATGCTTGGTGTTTCTTTGTTCATCCCAGGAAACAAAATTAGAGTCATGGGTACATCATTATTTACCAGTTGCTTCCTCTCGTTAATTTAGTATGTCAACTGAACAAAGTTTTTCCTCATGTTAGACAACAATTATATTTTTTTGTTTGTGCCCACACAGCTGAACAAACTCTTCACTGATGCTACAATACAAGAGATGCAACAGAACATTCATGTTTTCTCCATTTATTTTTCTTCAAATTTTTTGAAGACTTACAAAACTATACAGTTACAAATGATCTATTCATAGAAAAACGAAAGAATTTAGATTGCAAATGAGAAAGGGGAGCTTTATTAAAAAAAGTCAACACAAGAAATAAGTCATTAGAAGAAATATTTAATCCAAGTGAGAAAGGAACAGCGGCTGAAAACAGAAAATACATAAGAAATACAGTTATCCGACTAATAAAAAACTGGGAAATATAACTTTCCATCCCTGGCAGTGACGTGACTCCTAATCTACTGCTCTAGGCCTGGTGCTATAACCATTTACCTTCCAAGTAAGTCCTCTCAAGCGAATTTCATATTTTTCCAGAGCAGATAACAACAGTATTAGTTCAATGGGTTTAGCAAATTCCGTCTTTACAAATCATTTTTCCCATTTATGAATCGAAATCTTGGCTATGAAGAGGGAAAGGTCAAGACGCCATTCAATGAAAACCACCCAGAAAAATGATAACGATTGCTATTGCTGGAACCGGCTCTCTTAACTCGTCCAACCATTGTCCACTAACAACAAAAGCACTAAATAGTGTACCATTCAGTTTCGTGCGAATCTATGTATGTTGCGTTTGTGTTTATGTCTCGGTGTTCCAAAAAATAAGAACATGACTCTTCTTAGTGCCAAAGGTGACAATGTGTACACCAAACAAAAAAACACACATAAAAAACAGGAATATATACAGTTAGCAATTATGGACTTGGGAAGTAAAATGGTATCAATTGAAAAGCAAAGAGCCCTCCAGGTTTTTGAAATCACCCGAGCATGTTTATTTCGAAAAATAATTAAGGCTTTATTAAATGAGCGGATGTTAGCTCGAGTGCATCTTTCCACCTCTACGGTAACAAATTAAGTATTTCCCTGTAAATTGACAGGCAGCCACACACACGTACCCAAATATCTTGTCACATCCACCTGAATACACTGAATATACTGGGGTATATACTAGAAAGAAAGCAAAAATTCGTTCATAAATTTCGATACCCAAAGACTTTGTGAGATGGTTTCCAATCCCTTGGGTACTGAACGCATCACTAGATGAATGGGCCAGAAAATGACGTCCCTCCCCCCCTTGGTGGGAGTTTTCTTCGATTCATCACGATGAGCTCATCCAGGTCTCAATATGAGCCTGCTCTCTTTTCGTTCTCTCGCGCAATTACAATACAGAAAGCGCAGAGATCACACGTCGCCCTACCTCGGTGATCCCCTTTGCTAAACAGCAATACTATTCACTCTCGTCAGGCTACAGTTCAGATAAAGATCACAGCAGGGGGTGCACCGTGTAGCTTGGGAGGAAGGGTGGCACATTCCCCCGGCTCAAATGCTCCAAGTTGTCTCGAGTTAAGTTTGGAGAACCTGGGAGAGCTGGCAGGCCATCCCGACCCCAGTGTTTGCTCCCGAAATTGTTTTTTTTCACCTGGTGACTGCTATCAAGGGCATGGCACCCCAAATTTATCACTAGACTATTCTTAGACTCTATTAAAAGTTATAAAGAAAAACAAAAAATAGACAACAGAAAATCAATAAACCCCAAATTTTAACAAATACAAGACAAAATCCAACTAAAAGGGAAAAAATCAAGAGCGGGTGACGGAGAGAGACTCGCCTTTGTCAGGGGCCCGAGGATGCAACCCAATAGACCCCCAAACTAAATGTTATAGAGGTGTCCTTCTCCTCCAGAAACTCGAAAATGCCATAATGTGGTGTGCACAAATCCGTCTCGAGTACAATGGACAAACGATAGCGACCCCACTCCTCTCCATACCGAGACAGGTAGCGCGCGCAAAGTTCACCCAGATTATCCGGTAGATTCTTCTAGAAAGTTCCAATCGTCACAATAAGTTTGAGGGAAGCGCCTCATCAAATGGCATTCTACCCCTGCTAGTGGGCCCGACCTGAAGGCGTCGACGAGACAATGGAGGGTAGGTCCACAGAAAAAGTAGCGGCACAATCACGCACAACTTTAGATTCTTGTCTGCCATCTCCCATCTTATTTCCTCCCTCCATCTCGAAACCTTCTGCGGGCGGAGCGGCTCCGGAGGCGGAAGAGCCCTCTTTTAGAGGATCCACCGTTTCTGGGCCACCCAGCCCACCACTGGGCGTGGGCGAAGGAGCAGAAGCTCTTTTGGGGTAGCCGTTTCGCCTTACGGGAAACGGCACGTTGGGGAAAGGGGGGAGGGGAGACCTGGTTTTAGCCTGGGCTGGGTGTAGACCTTTTGTGCCGCCAGCTTTACCAGGGGAGCGCCCGGGGTGGGTAGAACACGCAGAAGGGTTCCGTATGGGCGCGGAAATAACCGTGCTCGTTGGCCTGGATGGGCCAGGAGCAGAGGGTGCCTTTCTAATTATTGAGGCATATGACGTCCCAGGCAGAGTCGGGCGCGCCAGGACCAAGTCCTTAGCCTCGCGGAATGAGAGTCGATCCTTAGCCTGAACGACTAGGATTTCCTTCTCAAGGAGATACGCACCACATTGCTTCAAAGAAGCAGGGTGTGGCTCTCCGCAATTGTCACACTTGGCCACACACCATTTGGACTTATCGTATGCCACTTTGGAGCAACTTACAGAGATTTCGGGTAACTCCGACTTTGCACGTCGACAGGAGCGATTAGTATGGCGAAGCGGTGGCAGTAATAGCACCCTCGCGGCAGTGGCACGAATGCCTTCAGGCGGCAGCTATACAAACCGACACGCACCGACTCAGGGAGCTTGTCACAGTCGAACGTGACGAATAGTGTAGGGGTGTGTCTCGAGGCCCCTCCCTGTTTTCTCATCACACGTTCGACCTTGACCACCCTATGGTCGACAAGCTCTAAGGTGATGTCTTCTATGGAGTAGTCAACGAGTTCCCTCGCATAAACTACTCCTTTCACGAAGTTCATGGTAGAGTGCGGCGTCACACTCACAGGCGTGCCATCAAGTGTCCGAAGGGCATTAATCATGGCCGTCTTGGAGGGATTCGCCGCATTCGCCAAAAGGCTCCCGTCCGAGAAACGCGTCACCTTCGGTTCTCTACCAATCACACTAGCTAAAGTTCTCTGATGGATCATGTTGCTCGTAGCCAACATGGTGCCATCAGTGAAGTGAATAACCAGAGAGCGTTTGAAGCCAGCGGGCTCGAAAACGCCGGTTAATCTCTGAATGAGGGGCACCGACGTATTCGAGGCTCTGCTCTGTGCACTTGTACTTTTGTTTTTTGTCAGGTACTCCGTACCCGGTGACAGCAGCGGGGCTGTACGTGCCGATCTTGGCTTGGTCGCTTATCGAAGCAGCTGACCCATCCGTCCCCGCGGATGGAGAGGAGCTCTGAGCCTTTTTGTATTTTTTTTGTTTCTTTTCTTCTTAGGAGAAGAGTGCGGGGAATGAACCCGCTTCTCCCCTCCGCCGGCATGAGCCCACAGGCCAGATGGACCGGCCTTAGCAAGGTTCTTCTCCAAGATAGAGGAGGTCCTGGCGGTCGCAGGGGCACTGACCGGAGGAGGAGATCCCTCCCCTCCTTGTATTGCCTTGGAGACCCGAGCAGTTTGAGGAGGATTTTGCATAGGGGCAGATTCGGTTTCGGTGCTGGCGCCGGGCAAGGATTAGCCCCCATGCAAGGTCCTACCGTCTGGTGCTGGGTTACCTCAAGGACCATGTCTATCTCGGTGGGGGGGTCCATGTGGTCATCCCCCCCAGGACATCACAGGTCCCATTGCGAGCGGTCTCTCTAGTCGAGTTAGGGGGGGGGGGCACGTGCCTTGACCCCCACTAGATTTAATATTCGAGACAGCAAGGCTTTTGGTGGAAGCGACCGATGGGCCCTGTCTTCCCTCTTCCTCTAAGGGGGTATGCCCTACCAAGCCGCTTCAATGGGGAGCGGTCGGTTATTGGCTGCCTACTGGCTTTCTTGGCAGTCCCCCTGGAAAGTTAAGGTGGGACTTCCGCTGGAAAGTGGGAGGTATCCGAGGGCACCTCCAGACAAGGGAATGAGGGGGAGTCCCCTACACCCGTAGGCAAAGGAGAGGAGTAAGCCTTCTCTTCGGTCAAAGAATTTTAGAGGTTCCCCTGTGAAAGCACAGGGGAGGGGGAGGCCTCCATTTTTTCAGTGGAGCTGCCCGAAGGCGGCTTCATCGATGGTGAAGGGGACAGGGGACACTATTCTTTCTGCGGGAAGCAAACACTAATCAACCCTCGCAGTACGGTGCTGGCTGAGCCAGGCGCCGCCATTTTAGGCCACCTCTCTTGCCTAGGGACCTAGCAGCCCTTTGGCATGGCGGCTCCACCTTGAGCACGGCGTAAAAAGGATAGAGTGTGAAGTGAGAAGGAAATGGAATGTGAGGAAGGTATGAGTGGAGATAAAGCAGGTTGTTAAAAACCCACCATCCCAAACCGGAGCTCAAGAGTTAGGAAACATTGTCCCCTCTTCCCTCAGCCCTGATCCGGGATAGTTGGCTGAGAAGGTCATTATCTACCCTGTCAAAATAGAGGCCTACTAGAGAAAGTTGTGGTAGAGATTGTAGGGGAAGTGAAGAAGTAGGAGAGAAACACAGGCTGTCTGAAAGAAGGAGAAGAAGCTAAGCTGGGGCCGGACGGAGTGCTAAGTCCCGTCAGCACGGCGGCCAGGAAGGCAAATCGCCGCACCTCTTATGGGAGGAGTGGGTCCGGCGACATGATGGGTGCCATGGCCATGGCCAAACGGAGCTGCCACCCGCCACCCCCTGAGATTTATACGATCCCTAGTATGGAGGTTGCGGTGTCGTTTCCCCAGATGGTGGGCCATCTGGGGGGGTAGGGTGATGCAGCTTGGCGGGTCAAGCCCCGAGACTGATTCTACTCGTGGACGAGCCCTGCTGGAAGAGAGTGGCCCTAACCGAAATGAGCAGGAAAGTTTCTGAGGCAGGCCCGTCCTGCTTTAGGGCCCCTCGGCTCGAGGGGAGAAAGGGATGACAACTTTGTCATCCTCACCCCCAAAAGAGAAAAAAAATATGAGCTCTCCTTTCAGGAAGGGAAGTAAGGGGGAAGGAGAGGCTTGTTCGATCAGACCCTGAGATCCCTCATACGGCGAGAGAAGTGGACCAAGTCCCTAACCTCTAAATCACCCCAAATAAAATAAGGTTGAATGGAGCCTTGGATAGGTCGAGCCTTACAACGAGAGGCTACTGGGCGTCTTAGAGCCAGCCGGTTTTAAACGTTACCTGGTCATTCGCGTGACTGATGGACAAAGGTTGTTTAGCGGACACATGCTCCACAAGCGCCGGGCATTAGTCAGGCTTCTTGGTAGAGAACCGAAGGTCTCCTGTTTCTCGGATGTGAACCTTCAGGATATCTCGGCTGAACTTGCTCAGGGGAACATAGCGTGCGCTCTCCTGACGTTCGTTTATATTTGCGAAGATGAATGCACATTCGCGAACTTTGTTAAAGTGATAGTCTATGCAAGAGTTGAATTAGGTGTCTACTCCATATAAGACATAACAGAACAGTTGGACAGTCAAGGGGCAGTCTAGAATGTATTGCGAAGGAAGGGGTAGGAGTCATAAATCCCACCTCTACATTCTTAATCACATTCGGCCGAAAGAGGCTCCATAATTCTGCATTTGCTGAATGGTCTCGCTGCCACTTGAAGGCCTTCGTGTTGATATCGTAGAGATCTTATCACTTCCACCGCTTTGGTCCTACAACTAACAATTGCCGACGTGCAAAGAAGCGTCAGCCACAAATTTTCTTTACTTGCTCCAAGGCTGTATACGCAGAAACTGTCTCGTGCACAGCCAATTTCGTGAATTGTGGCGGATCTTACCTTGCTTCTTATAAGAAATGCGATTTGAATTTATTTGTAAAAAAAAGTCTTAGCCGTCCAGCTTACGGACCATATCTCGTATCAAGAAGGCAAAGAGATAGTCCTGTCACAGTTTATGCGACCAGGCCCCTCCTCCACTGCTACTGGTCTCTCATGTTTTACAGGCTCGATAGGTTCCACACATATCAGGAACCCATCTTAGGTGCCACCTCAGTACGACTAGCAGTGCAAAAGCCTCTACCCTAGTTCTTTTAAAAACAGGGCCCCCCTCCATTTAACTGCACTACTGCCTTGCCGTGCACTTCACAAAGTCACTGGACTCAGAGGAGGCAAGGCAAAGTAAGGTGGTGGTGACACTACCCTCCTGAAAGGAGGGTACCACCAAAAAAGCTTCGACTCCCTCGCCCTTGCCCTAAGAACGATGGAGCGCCGGCCCAAAACGCACCAGCAGAGAGTTTGAGGCTTGAATTCTAGTCCTCAAACATCTGACCGGTTTGCGCACTGATCCCTTCCGTGATAGTAGACACTGAGATGGCTTTCAGAAAGAAGCGACATAACTTTAGGCGCTAAAAGCATCTTCAATGCAAGTTAGCCTTATGCCAATTTCGCCGAGCAAGGACCAGATTTTGTTTCATTGCGAAGTACGCTCGCCGCTCTTCTTGGCTGGCATACGTGTCTCCTCTTAATAGGAGTACCTCTCTTAGAGAAGCGTTGAGGCTTGTCGAAAGAATTAAAAAACAGGTTCACTAAGGTCCTTCATATCGAATCTTGTGTCTGCGGTAGAGTCATTCACATCCGCTTTCTGCGCATTTACTAGCTGGGATGCTGCTCCTCCAATACTTAAAGCACGAAGTACGGTCGCTGAGGGCTATCAAATGGAATTCACATCCAGAAGCAGAGAACCTCTCTATGCCCTGTTTTTGCTTAGAGAGTTGCGTTCTGCAATAACTTTGTGCAAGTATACGCCCCTTGGTCTACACTTGGGTGAGCGAGGCTTGAAATTTCTATTAGCTTAGTTCCACAAGATCTGGTCGAGATTATCTTATATTCTTGGCGAATGGTTACTTACCGTGCTTGCATTTCGCAGGCTGAGGAGATATCATTCTGCCTCAGCTATTTCCGACCAATGTTTCTTAACTCTTGTGGGTGAGAGTTGGAGAAATTGGTAAATGTAAGTTTAATTTATTTTCTGGACAGTGGAAGTCACGGTCCTGTCCTCAGTCTAGTGTGGCATCCGTTAGTTCCACCCCACATCGGCTGCTCGGGTCCGACTTGAAAGTGCTATCTGCAAGGGTAGCATTTCGCACGTTTTTTTTTTCCATCTGGATAAGGTCATGATTTTTTCCGAGTTAGTCGATTCCTGCGTAAAGAGGGGGTGGGGCGCTCTGTCTGAGCCCGCGGGGGAAAAAGAGCGTCTCTGAGGTAAGAGTTCTGAATGCGATTCTCTTTGCCTTGATGTGCTGATTGAGTCTTTGGATGAGGTCCCCCCTCCCCTAAGGGAGACTGGCCTCGATCCGGCAGCAGGATTTGCCTGGTTGATGTTTGTTCGTTAATGATTGTTGCTGATCGCGTTGGTTTGGGTTCTTTACCATCTTTTCTTTTTCTTTCTGTCGTGATTTTCCTTTTTTTGTCTTTGTTTTATTTTGGATTCGCCTAGCCTGGATATTTTTTTGTGATTTCGGCAGCTGTGTCCGCGTTTCCGGGTGACAGAGGAGAGAATAAGAAAATGCAAACAGAGATCACCGAGAGCACCATTGATATAATCTGGGAGAAAACAGGGTAATGTTAATGGCGATGTTACTATCAAAGATTGTATTGTTATATTTAACTTCAGTAGCTCATTTTTACAGTTATCTTGATACAGGACTTTCTCCGCTGGCAGAATACGGGTTCTCTGGGAAACCAGAAAACCCTGTGGCGAGAACGCACTACTCCTGGAGTTCGCGAACAACGAGTTCTTGACTCAATGGGTGAGAGAGCCAACGAGAGGAGACAATCTCCTCGACTTGGTTTTCACCTCTGAGGATGACATCGTTGAGGACCTCTCTGTTGGCGAAGAGCTCGGTGGCAGTGACCACCGACTAATTAGATTTGTAGTCAAAGTCCCGAAGGCAGGGCCTGCAACTAGTAAATCAAGGAAACTGGATTTGAGAAGAGCAGACTTTGCAGGTCTACGCGCGGGACTGACTGACGCGAGGCTAGAGGAGTGCGATGCTGTTGAAGACTCTTGGAACAGTTTCAAAACCACATTCATGAGTCTTCAATTGCATTTCATCCCTCTGAAATGTCCCCGTTGGTCTTCTGTTCAACCAAAGTGGTTTAACTGAGAAATCGGCCAACTGCTCAGGAAAAAGAGAACTGTGTACCGACAATCGAAGATCTCGGGTGACTTTGACGAATACCGGAGGCTAGCCAGGAGAGTGAAGTCCAGCATAAGGGCGGCTAAGCGGTCTGAGGAACTCCAAGTGAAGAGACTGTGTAAAGAGAATCCCAAGGAGTTTTTTGGATATGTGAACAGCCGTAAACCAATCCGTCGAACGATTGGCCCTTTGAGAAATGAGGAGGGGGCATTAAAGCACTTAGATGCAGAAAATGCTAACCTCCTCAACGACTACTTCTCTTCAGTGTTTACTGAAGAGTGTGGTCCCATCCCCCAGCCAACGAGTTCCTACTCGGGGAAAAAGCTGGAGGATATGGACTTCACCGAAGGAGAAATAAAAAAGATCACTGACTTAATGACAAATAAGTCACCTGGCCCGGATGGATTTCTACCTAAAGTGTTAAAAGAAGTGCGCGAACAAGTGTCACAACACCTGAGCGCAATCTTCAACATGTCAATCCGGACTGAATGCGTTCCTAGAGACTGGGGTGAAGCGGAGGTGACTCCTATCTTCAAGAAAGGAGAAGATTTCCAAATTTGCCGACGATACCAAGCTTGGTATGAACGTTGCAAAGGATGGAAATACTGCCCGCCTGCAGGAAGATCTTGGGAAGATTGGGGAGTGGTCGGACACGTGGCAAATGCCTTTTAACGTGAACAAATGCAAAGTGATGCATATCGGCCACAGAAACCCCCAATCTCAGTATATCCTTAAGGGCACTGCTATTGAATCCACCGACACTGAGAAGGACTTGGGTGTAACAATAACTAGTGACCTCAAGTTCTCGAAACAGTGCATTGAGGCGGAGAAAAAACCCAAAGTCGGCTAGGCTATATAAAGCGTCAGTTTGGATATCGGAATAAGGAGATTGTACTGTGTTTGTACAACTCACTCTTCCGACCGCACCTGGAGTATGCTGTACAATTTTGGAGTCCTTCATTTTGAACGGACATCGCGAGATTGGAACGCGTACAAGCCAGGGCAACCAAACTGATTCCCTCTATCAGACATAAAAGTTATGAAGATAGATTAAGTGAATTAGATCTGTTCTCGTTGGAAACCCGTAGACTGCGTGGTCAGCTCATCGAAGTTTTCAAAATACTTCGAGGGTTCGACAATGTTGACTACGGGGATATTTTCACACTTGTTGAGAGCAGAACAAGAAATCACGGCTTTCAACTTGAACTGAAGCGTTACAACCGCGATATGTGTGGAAAGTTTTTAACGTACAGTATCTGCGGTAGTTGGAACGCACTTCCACTGGAAGTTGTCAACAGTGAATCTGTTGACCAGTTCAAGTCAAGACTAGACAGGGTCTTAAAAAATGGCTGTGAAAGGACGTAAAGCATTTGAGCAGAGATGGGCCTGCTCGACTGCTAGTCCAAAGGTACCCTTATTGAATGGACCGTAAGGTCTTCTAAGGTACCTTATTTCCTTGTTGTTACTCCTTGTTATAGGCCCCTTTTCGCCTTCAAATGGCGATCTTTCAAGGTAGGGTACCGACTCATTAATCTCAAATTATTTGTCTTCTACCGAGAAGCTCCTTTTCTCCTGAACATTTTGCCACAGATGGATGTCCTAGTTTGATCCTTTGTCTGTTATCTTCATTACTACCTTGACCTGAATCTGTTGTCCCTCTTACTGACCCCTCCAATGCTGTTTTACCTCTGATCTGTGCTGCGTGGAATCGTCTTGCGGCAGAGGTGGTGAATAGTTCGTTTATAATGTAATCCATGAATTTGTACAGAACTTAGTCTCGAGTAGAGTATAGAAGTAAAATAAATAGGTTTCAGCTTTTCTATTAAAATTTCAGATTGTGTTCTTTTTCATAGCACAATCGGGTGTCTTTTCCGCTTTCTGTGTCCGCGAAAGCGAGTGGGAGAGGTGCGTGGGGAGAGCCTTCATCTGTACTATGCTTTTTCTCATCTTGTATGTTAGGGCTTTCCCAAAATAGTACCTCCTCGGTATGGTCAACAATGTCCTTTGAGGAAACACTATTCCTTGCGATATGACTTCATGTGATTAATCTTCTCCTGCCCGTCGTCAGCCTCGTGATGTCTCACTCTCCCGTTTTTGGTCTCATGTCAATTTCTTCATGGTCGTTGATAGCATTCCGCGCATTTTTATTCAGTCACCAAATCTATAATTTACTATCAATTTTACTTGATTGCATTCAATCCCATTTCCGTCAGTCTTAGCGTTTATTTCTTACCCGTTGTTTTTCATTGTACTCATGTGCCTTGTACTATTCCTTGCACTCATCTACTTTGTATCTTGCCACAGTGAGTTTTCTCCTCCACCATTTTAACTTTGTACTATTTGTGATTTTGTGATATTTATTTGTATAATCATTTTTCAATATTCAATTACCTATGTAAATTTCTATGTTAATATACTATTAAAACTGTTGCTCAGTTTGAAGAGAGAGTACAAGAATCCTCGTTGATTATTCCATTCGTGGGCTTAAAATAACTAATTCATTTAACATATATACACCCAAAATTAATTCGAGGTATATAATGACAGAAATGCATATAACTGTAGTTTTACAAGCATACATAGTCCACGGTGCTTTCAGATACGTTTATAAACACCAGTCACTAAAATATATAGACATGGATGCGGATACAAATGTAGATACACTTCAGGGCATGGAACTGGACACCAATTATACGTCGAATAAATAAAACAAGAGCATTCGAATTGGCAGGAAACAGCGTCTCTTTGTGTAGCCTGACAAGCAGCATTTGTGCAATAGGAAGCAGCAGACACAAATTACGCTCAAAATATCAACGAGCTGATTGTCATCTGACGCAAGTGAGACTGCACCAGCTATATCAAGAAACCAAACGAGTATCTTAAAGAATCATCTTCTTCCATGATTTAAACGATTTCATGTCACCTCAAATTAACTAATTTTGTGAAATTTTGTTTCTTTATTATGGATTTATTTTCTCCCTTTTGTCTTAACTATATTTATTTATCTTTGTACTCATTAGACGTTCGCATAATCTAAAAATGTTTCTTGTGGCCGTCAATTGAAGCTAAGCAAGATGTTTGGATAATTTCATGTAGTATTCATTGAAATTTCTTTCAAAAAGCGTCTGTCGATGAATGAGTGTCAGACAATAAAAATATTCGTCGGAATGTCTCTTGCGCTGCTTTCACTGTGCTCTCTAGCATTTCAAAATGCATAGGTTTCCTATATTATTGGTTTTCAAATGCCCCCATAATATAAGGTCAAGTGGGTGTAAATTTAGGGAAATCGTTGGTTAACTGATGCTACCTCATCGTCCAATACACCGATATCACGGTGGTAATGGAGCGGTACTCGGATTTGCTTAAAGAAAAAGTGCTAATATTTTGTATCAATGGATAATTACAACAAGGCCTTTTTTTCGAAGAATGTCGAGGTTGTTATGTTCCGAAACTGGCCCTAGGAAAACAATGGACCAACCGAACTTTTGAGAAAAGACACCAGACTGTTATAGCCCGTAAATTTATGTGGTATTCTAACAATGCGCAGATTTTCATGTGACCATTATACAAAGTGGATATCTTTATTTTGACTCCCCAAAAACATTTGTAAAGACTCAACTATACTACGATCCGAGTCCTCGTTCGAGTCTTGTAATAATCTCGGGATATTCGATTAGGCAATTAATACGTTTTGCGGTGTCCGTCGTGTTATAAGTATTTGAAATGTACTCATATACATGCGTTTTGGACATAAAATTTAGTAATAAGTTAAAACGGGTTGACATTATGTGAGGTTATCAAGCCTTGTAAATTAGTGGCTAAATTACTTCATTATTTGTTATTTTAGGATCATTGGCGATATTTCAGTTGAAGCTGACTTAATGCAAATGCAAATTCCGACTCGTGCTCTGTAGTGGGATGAAAAATAACGAAAATAATATTATATATTTATTGATCCGAAACCTATATGAGGTTTCTAACCATTCTTTTTCAGGTATAAATTTGTTATCGTGGGTATGTAGCTACGGCCCCTTCGTATTTGTGATCCTCCGTCTTTTATTGATGAGGAATTTTATCACATTAATAGTATTTCGCAAATATGGGTACCAAAATGATTTCATTAATGAGGCATTATTAAAGCTAGAAAAGTTTATTATGGTAGTAACAGCAGGAATAAATCGCAAGGGAAACTTTTTCGATTTTCCTGTTAATATTTCTGATACTTCTAGAAAATACCAACCAAATGAAAATCAACTAGTCACCTCTTGTTCCAATAATGGCTCAGTTCTCCTTAGACATAAAATAACTAAATCCGAACACAGTAAGGTTGTGTATATGAAATCCCCTTTCTGGATTGTCTCCCAAAATACATAGGTGAAAGTAATGATTTTCACAGAATAATTAAACAGCATAAACAGGATCTTGATTTGGGAAGCTCCAAAAGCACCCGAGTGAACCATCGAAGAAAAAAAGGTTCATAACATTGATTTTAAAAATTCTAAATCCATTACCAATATTAAGGATGTTGAATAACGGAAGCATTTTACATCGTGAAATAGAATTCCTTTGAGGACAATAAGACCTTTTATAATCTAGATCTTTTAACCATTGTTTTACTAGAGTCGCCTTCATGGGTATATATATATATATATATATATATATATATATATATATATATGGGGTTGAGGATGGTAGCTCTGGCGATGAGCGCTTGATGACACAGGTTCAAATCAAACTTCTTTATTTATTTTTATATAACGGTTAAAATAGTTTGCCCTATCTTTCCGTTCTCTACTTCTCCCATCTTCCTTCTTAAGCTTTCATTGGTACATGTAATATTCTCCTTAGCGTTTTTCCGGGTTGTGTACCAATTTTCCGTTTTCCTTGGGCCTTTAAATACATTATATATATATATATATATATATATATATATATATATATATATATATATATATATATACCACTTCGGAAATATGATTTTAATTTATTGGGCACACCCGCTGACCGCGGGTATAAGATGAAACCCCTGAGGAGGGAATTAAAGGAAACTATGAAGGAATTGCAGGTTGATAAATTCCGAGGAAATAAACGCTGAACACTGTCACTGGAGAGAGGTGCAGAGATTCACGTCATTGACAGCATTGGTGGACGCCGACAGGAGAATGAACGGTGCCATTCCTCCTTTGGAAATCAAATGGACGGGGAGGATATGACAGAGTGGAGTGGTCAAAGTCCTTCCACACTGGTGTCTGAACCCCCGGCGGAAAGAGTGGCTGTCACACAATCCTTTATTGACGATTTCCCCCTCCCCCGAGCGGATAATAAAACAACAAAGATCAGAATGACAACCCTGGTGAGCACGAGGGCACCGAGAGCCAGGCCTCATTTCGGAGGGGTGGGGATGCTGGATATGAACTTTTTCCCCCAGAGGGAAAGTGGACCCGTTCTGCGTCAGAGGGTATGAATATGACTACCCATGGGCAGGATTCCTTTGAACAGAGAAGAGTTTTGTTGCGTTGCGAAGACGGGGGAAGAGACAGCGGTGTTGTGATTTGCTATGCGTAATGACGTGTGTAACCACCTACCCCCCCCGTTCGTAAGCAGGTCCAGTAATAGGTGGTTAGACATATATGTGCGCTTGCGTCCACCCTTTCTTGGCATTGAACCCGACACCTCGACGCTAGAAGTCCCACGCCGTATGCATGAGGATGGCCAGAACTCCATCCATCTTCAGTCTTTCATTAAAAATCTTTTCCTCAGGAGTCGACGCTATTGCAAATTGATCGATCATCTCGCCGCAATAGATCCCGCAGGAAGCAAGGACAGGAAAGTCGTGTTGCCACCTGACACAAGCAGTTTTAGATAGAAATTCAGTTTCCGTATATCAGTACTTAATAAAATTATTATTCCTATGGCCGTGAGCATTTTTATTCCATTAAAGATCTTCAGACGGAAATATGAATGTGATCGATGTTGCTTGTAAAACTTCCCGGTCACTTTGCCTCCTTTACCAGGCGAGTGACCATTACAGACTGGCGAATGAGGTTTAGACTTCAGATCAGGTAAAAATAACATTGAATCCTAAATTAATCATGTATATTTTTATTATTAGTTCTATGTTGAGTAAATGTTAGAAATTGTACCTTTTCCCCTGCCTATACCTTCAACTGCTAATATAAGTGAGTTAAACCAAGAGTTTCAAAGCTTGTAAATACAAAAGTCAGTCTCCATAAGTATGATCAAGCGCTGAAAGGAATTAGTTGAAATATTTTAATTCTGAATTTCGAGTTATAAATATTTAGTGATTTGATATTAGCGTTATTCGTTGCGAACTCAACATTCAAAAATTTGAAAGTAAGGAGGGACTTCATATCTTTTTGTGATTAAGGTCATAAATGACTGGAAATCTGTTGAAAAATTGGTTTCATAAGTTCGAGTTTTGCATCCGCGTTTTCCAGTTACATTCGTGACCTAACATAACTCGTTAATTTACCCAACCATATTACCAGACCAATAAACTGAATCGAAGACCTCAACCTGACCTTTGCATATACAAGGAAACAGGATGACCACTAAAGGTGTGTTTGATGTTAAACGGTCATATATCATTAATCTTTAAAGCAAGAACAATGAAGTAAAAAGTATTTGAAAGAGTGATATTTGATGTTTTACTTCCCATGCACATTACACTTTTGCGGCAACCCTGCCCTCCTACACTATGAATCGTTTAAATAGTATCCAAAGAATCCTAATAATTGGACAAATATACAAGTATCAATTACCAAGAACACAAATTCTTTTCAAGCTTCATATAGGCAAAAGTTTGAGGGTAAAAACAAACCGTAGGACTTTTATGAAATGTCGGAAACATTGAAGGATTAAAAACATAAATATAGACAACTCAGAAAATAAAGGACGCATAACTACAGAGTCAAATATCAGATCAGCGAGAGTGCTGATCAGGAATTAGAGTATGAATTAGGTTTACAAATGGCTGCGGAGACTTGAAAAGAGGTAATGTAAGAGAATTTCAAAATTTGTAACTGAAACTTAAACAGTGCTCCAAACAAGTCTGAAAGATGATCGTCGCTGAAGATTTTAATTATGTCAGAATCCAAGGAATGTGACGTCCAAATCAACTCAAATTTAGAAAACACATTCAGTGATCAATGAAATATTTATTTGCAAGTTATAATTAACGAACTTATCGAAAGTTCTTAGGTGGTGAACCTCCTGAGATAACTTTAGAAATAAAATGCATTCTCTGAAGATGTGTTTGGTGTGGACTAAGTGTGAATGAGATTTATGGACCATGCTATTTGGAAAATCCTGGAACAGGACAAGCAAAAGGGGCTACTGTTCAGAGGTATTTGAAGATTTTAAAACAGGGTAAGCAAAGCTGGCTTCTGCTCAAATATATTTGAAGATCCTGAAACAGGGCAAGAAAAGATCACTACTCCTTGAAAATAGTCAAGCAAAGCCCACTACTGCTCATAGGTATTTTGAGATACTGCTGTTTTGAGCGATGTTACCATCCTTGATGAATGCTTTCACGGTGTGTTAATGATCGGTTTCCTGAGAGATTAATATCGCATTGATCAATGTTTCCTCCAGTTGATCACACTTCTCTCATCTTTACTTCTTTCTCCGAAAATTTGACAAAGAAAAGGGCATCCGAGATGCGCCACCTTCTTTCGTCAAGCTGGAGGATGTTATTCGAGAAGCCATTGCTTCTATTTATGCTAATATTATGGAAACTTTCATTAAAAATCTTTATCTTCGTATCAATGTGTTTGTAATACAGAGAGAATTTTTACAATGTAATTTGGTTAAATAAACCGTCAGAATTCGCTCTTAAAATACGGTATTACCGTTCAAAATCAGACGGGTTTTATAATGGGAAAAATGGGTAAAAGACAGACTACATTGAAAAAAGTTCATATATGGGGAGGATATAATTATATACACACTTGGCCAAAAGAATAAAGCACTCTATGGAATTACTCACATAATGTAATTACACATTGGTGACAAATGAGTTCAGTATATATATATATATATATATATATATTCTATAGGTTTGCTTCTAAGAAGGCTTATTTTGAGGTTGAGGATAAATCCCAAAATGAGACATGTAATATTTCTCATTTAATTAAGAACAACGTTTCGGGTATCTTACCCATCTTCTGGTCTATAAAAGAGATTTAGAAAAGGTTTAAATTACAAAAATTATAATGCACACAAAGTTTAAAAATAAATTATTTAGTTAATTGAAATTATGGCAAATCGTTTGAAAACTATTGAAATTTAGATATGGATCAATTATGGGTACTTTAAAATGCATAAATATAACACTAGTTAATACAATTATTATATATATATATATATATATATATATATATATATATATATATATATATATATATATATATATATATATATATTTTTTTTTATTTATTTATTTTTAATTATTTTAATACCTAATTGTATCTGTTTTGTTTTAATTACAGCCATAATTCTTCGTGGCATAGATTTTAGTAAATTGTTGCAAATGTTTGGCGCTATCTGTCTCCACTCAGCTTATGATTGTTCATGCAGATCGGTTTTATTGTACTTGTGATAGTTCTTAATGTTTTTCCATGTACTCTCCACAAGTGTTCCATAAGGGTGATCCTCATTTCTCCAAACCAATTCTTGGTAGTTGGATTTTATGGCGTAGGGCATTGTCCGGTTGAACTATAACTTCATTTCTTGGTGTTGTGGGATGCAATTTATGGATAGATGGCTCTAAAACTTGTGACATCATGGTGGTACAATTTGTGGAGTTCGTTCTTCCATGGAATAAAATGTCCCGTGGCCCTAAAAAAAGACAGCCTCATACCATGATAGAACCACCTTCATGCTTCATATATGGTACCACACAAGCAGTGTGAAATGACTCTCCAAATCTTCGTCTCACAAAAGTGGCCTTAGAATTGATCTGCGAAATTGTTACAAAAAAGTTATTTTTAAAAATCATTTTCTTCCAAGATATATTTAAATGGACTTACATAAATTACATATAAAACAATAGTCTTTCTTACATTCCTGATAATTATTATCACCTCATCAAATAACTTTAGACCATTGTTCATGTGTCTAATTTTTGTGATCTTTGGCTCACTGAAAACGTTATTTTCTGTTGACCTCAGACATCCATGACTTCTTTCTCGCGTTGCATCCTTTTAGCGCTTAATTTTTAAGTCTTATTCTAACTGTTCTGGGTAATAATTTTGACCTTTGAGCTTCATTGAACTCCCCCCGCAAGTTCAGATATTCGTCTGCGATTCTGTAGTAAAGCCCGAATAGTAGATGTCTTCTTGTCATCTTTAGGTGTTGTAAGACGTTTTCTGCAAACATAATTACTGGAATGGATAAGTACTTTTAGCACTGTCGTAATAAACCAAATGATTAGAGAGTGGTAAATGCATGAATACAGAAATTGGCTCACAACAACGACGCATATCAGATTGATGTTACTCTTTTCGAACACAGTTCTTTTCCGCTCTATCCCAGGTAACTTTAAATATAATCTTAATGTTTTAAATGTCTAATGAGGCGGATGTGTGTCACACATGACTGATTAAATGGTAAAAAATAGCTGAAATAAGAATGCTATTTTGTCTTAAAAGGTTTTGTGGGATGCTATTAAAATTTAATTATGATTTTCTTGCCGATTTGTAGTTTTTCTAAAAAAATTAAAGGCTAGCATGGACCATAACCAAGTTAAAGGTTTAAAAGGAGATGAAACAAACATTGTCATGCCCAATTGATGCGATAAAATATTCTATTTAAAATCTAATTTGCGATCAGTAATACGTAAATAATATTGCTAAGACTTTTGTACGGTATAAAGAGAGAGGAGGTACGGATGTGTTATTCAAGAAAACTAATGAGATCATTAATGGGCACATTAATAAAGATTGAAGATACATTAAAGCTGACCAGGATAAAGTGTAATAAGAAAGGCACATTTCCTATTTCTCTATTATTAATAATACTCACCTCAACAGACTCAGTTCCCTCCCTTATTAAAATAGCTTTATTATGTCGCTTAGCAACCGCCGCCTGCCACTGCTAACTACCTCACACAGGTAGCGAATTAGCCATCTCGTATCATTTAGTCAAATCAAACAACGCCCTCAACCAGCTCAAGAAAGCACTCGATCAATTACTTTAACCCACCAGTCTACAACCATGATAAACACATTTTAACCTTGGCTGCATTAACCAAGGCTGACTGGCTGCAAACAGTGCAAGACAACCCCTTCTTAATCTTATCTTTTTATTCACATTACACTGTATTTGTATCTCCAAGTCAGTATTTTCCTAATCAACATTTAATGTATATGTTGTGCTTCAATATATTTTCTAAAGATTACACATCTCATTTCGTAAACTATTTACCACCCAATTCAATATAATTTTAGATAATCTCGCATCTTCAAAGAATCAGATACGAGTTTAGTAATTATAACTTATGGTTTGTTGGTGATTATTCGAGCAAACCCTTCGTTCAGTGGCTGATCAAGCTAAGACTGAAACCCTCCTCACATAGAATCGAAACTTAGAGTATCGATGTCTGGCTTTATTTCAATGTAGGTTTGTTTTGGGATGTATGTTTTTGGAGTTGACTTCATTCACGTATTACTTCGTATTAATGTAATCTATGTATTAATATTTGTTTCTGTTTTTTCAGAAATTGATCAAAACTGAATTTCAAGACTTGGAAGAATAGAGGGATTTATAACAAAACATATATTTCGGTAAGTTGCATCTACATAGATATAGGATTTTCACAAGTTTAATGTCTATCTTGAATGTGACATGTGCATGACAAGCATGTTGTCACTGATCAAATCAATTTACAAAGTTAGATATACATCTTTCCTCGTGTTTGTTAAGTGAAAAAGAAAGGGAACTAATATAACAAACAATGCCATTCTACAAATTGGAGAAAGCATAAAAGGGTTTAGAAATAAGTGGAGGATAATAGTAAATCAATAGAAAAGGAATAGTGAAAAATTATTAAAAATAAAGTTAACAATGAAAAAACTCACCACCAGACCTAATTGGTATGGGGTGTTAGGAACTAACAAAAGCAAAGTTCACGGAATAACACAACCACTTGAGAGTACAACTTAACCTTCTTGAATAGTCATCTTTCCTCAAGAATCAATGGGGGATAATTCGTGTACATATTTCGATTCTGTATTCGGGTGTATGGATTCCTGCAAGATTATCTATATATTTTAAGTAATTCGAAGGCTTCAGGATGTTTGATAATTATGAGGAATTATGGTAAGCTTGTACAACTTTACTTCCAACTTTGTACATGTGTCTATTTGAATACATGTAGGAAATAAAAGATTGAGCGCAGCGAATAAATTTCTCTTTCCCCACCATCACCTGTAGTTTCTAAATTATGTAGGTTCTTGAAGACTTTGAGGGGGTAATATATTTATTTATTTTCCTTTCCTCGTTGACCTCAAGTTTGAGGTCATGAGAAGACTGTCCTCGCATGCGGTGGACCTGTTTGGTCATACGGGAACCATCTTCAGCGCCGTCAGAATGTCCTCTTCCTGGTACTTCACATATACGAAATATATTATTACACTGTATCCTGATCGATGGTAAAGATGCGAAAGGGTACTCAGGTGAAATGGTATGGTAAAACAGTGGAAATTCCGCTCTGTTTAGTTGCCACAAAAAATCAAATGAGCTTAAAATTCCCTCTAAACATGAACTACTAATCTCTTAAAACCTTCATGCGTATACATACACACACGTGTAGACGCAGATTCATACAACTACCCTGCGTGGTGGTGGCATATAGACCACACAGAAGGTTGCTTCGGGGTGGCAAAGGGGTAGTGCCCTTACACTGAGATCTACAGGTCTCGGAGCTATTTACTGGTAAGGATTCTGAGTCCTTTTTGTCCCTGTTACTGAGACGGACGAAGGAGAATGAGGAAGTAAGACATTTTGCAACAAAGGCCACGGAGGGAGAGAGGAGGGTCGAATCCCCGTTAGTGCCCTCTAATGGGGGCATAAGAGGTCATGAAGGGGCTTGCAAACGAGTGGGGGATTGGGTGTCGCGGTGTGGAAGAGGGGAGGGAAAGCGAGTTTGGAATTAATTACTTTACGCGAAGAGGCAGATTTTTTTTAGCCGGATATGATATTACCTTTATCCTGGTCCTCGGGGTGGTGGTGTGTGTGGGTGGGTGGGGGGGGGGCGTTCGCGTGGGATCTAAGACCCGAGGGAATGGTACATTCATACACTTATAAAATCATACTCACAAAGTTAAATTTACACGCAACCGAAAGTACCTATGTAGCTAACACACTGCGTCTATTTCGCATTCTTCAGTGTGGAACAGACAATGAGTGTTGTGGTGAAATGTGTCTGCGTCCATGTGTGTGTTTGTATACATATCCACCAAAAGATTGAGTGATTGTGACCGATTGTGACTGATTAAGAGGCCGGATGTTTCGCGCAATCATGCTATTCCCACAAACGTCTTAGGGAAGGGGGTCAGCTTCGTGACGTCACGGCGTGGAGGTATTAATCCCTGATGTGGTGGAACTTACCTGACGTTACATTTCAATGGAAGAAAATCAAGCGGAACTTCTCGGCGGAGTCTTCAAAAAGCGCTGTATTGAAGTGTTATGATTGATTCTCTAATCCGATTGCTTAAGTGAGTGATACAATTATGAGACCTAATTACCGCAGTCTCCCTTTCGGAGCGTCTTGTCATATATATACAGCCTTGGCCAAAATTATGGGGCAGGTATGAAACTATGAAAAAGTGAAGGATATGATTGAGACTCATTTATTTCATACTTGACATAATAAAAATAAACATTTTCGCATCAATAATTAATATTTGATGTGTCCCCCTTTTGCATTTATAACCGATTTTATGCGTTTTTGCTTACTTGAGACTAAGTTAGCACAGGTGGTTGGCTCAATTTTCTGCCACTCTTCATGAATTTTGTCTGTTAATTGAATTTTTTAGCAACAGTTGTGCACCCTCACTCCTGTGCCCAAGTGTGACCACAAATGTTCAATGGAGTTGAGGTCTAGAGATTGTGAGGGCCATTCCATCAACGTCACCCCTTTCTTTTCAAACCAGCTCTTTGAGACTCTAGATGCGTGGCGTGGAGTATTATCCTGTTGGAAGATTACACCATCTGGTATGTTATCATTGAAAATTTTCCTAAGGAAGGTTGATAAACCAGGTCTAACATGCTGGTGTAAATGTTGGAATTCATTCTGCCGTCACAGGTGAACAACAATCCTGCACCTGAAAACGACACGCAGCCCCAAACTATTACCCTACCACCTCCAAGTGTGACTGTTGGGACAACACATCTCGGATCATACGCTTCCCTGACTCTTCGACGAACATAAACAGATCCAGGGGTTGCAAAGTTCTGAGGAGAAATACCAATTTTACTGATCATTTTTGGTATTTAATAAACTTTTGGTATCCATTAAAAATATGTACAAGCGTAATAAATTAGTGAAAAGTAATGTGGAGAACCTACCTCAAAGTTGCTTCCATCAGACCAAACAGCTTTAGCCAAATCGTCATCAGTCCAATCTTCATGCTCTTTTGCCTCGGACAATCGCTTCTTCTTGTTCAGTTGAGACAGCCACGGTTTCCTTCTATCCTTAAATCCTTCGAGCCGAGCTTCTAATAACCTTCTCATTGTGCGTTTTAATATCACTTTGTTTGTTGCTGCCCGAAACTCAGCAGCTACATCAGAAGTTTTTTTCCTATCGGCCAGAGATGTCCTTTTCAACAACCTCTCTTCCCTTGGAGTTGTACACCTTTTGCGACCTTCACCATCACGGTTTTTTAAAAAATTGGTTTTTATGGTACCTTTTTATGGTTCTTTAGGAACCGTTTCTCGAGCATTTCAATTTTCTTGCAATTTTGACTTGGGATAATCCCTCTCTGGACAATCTTTCTTCTGAGTCATTTTAAAGAAGAAAAATACCACTTGAAAGTTATCAATAAGATAATCACTGAAAAAATAGGAATAAACGTTAGTATCACACATTGAATGACAGAAGGTTGCCCCAACCACTTATGCACAATATGCAAAAACGCATTAAAGCGGTTATAAGATCAAAGGGAGGACACATCAAATATTAATTATTTCTAGAATATACGCAAAAATGTTGATTTGTATTATGTCATTTATGAAATAAATGGGTTTCAATCATATTCTTCACCTTTTCATACCTGCCCTATATATATATATATATATATATATATATATATATATTATATATATATATATATATATATATTATATATATATATATATATATATATATATATATATATATATATATATATATATATATATATATATATATATATATATATATATATATATATATATATATATATATATATATATATATATATATATATATATATATATATATATATATATATATATATATATATATATATATATATATATATATATATATATATATATATATATATATATATATATATATATATATATATATATATATATATATATATATATATATATATATATATATATATATATATATATATATATATATATATATATATATATATATATATATATATATATATATATATATATATATATATATATATATATATATATATATATATATATATATATATATATATATATATATATATATATATATATATATATATATATATATATATATATATATATATATATATATATATATATATATATATATATATATATATATATATATATATATATATATATATATATATATATATATATATATATATATATATATATATATATATATTATATATATATATATATATATATATATATATATATATATATATATATATATATATATATATATATATATATATATATATATATATATATTATATATATATATATATATATATATATATATATATATATATATATATATATATATATATATATATATATATATATATATATATATATATATATATATATATATATATATATATATATATATATATATATATATATATATATATATATATATATATATATATATATATATATATATATATATATATATATATATATATATATATATATATATATATATATATATATATATATATATATATATATATATATATATATATATATATATATATATATATATTATATATATATATATATATATATATATATATATATATATATATATATATATATATATAT